>WNWK01010362.1:0-55000 GCA_009830355.1 Cherax destructor | reverse complement strand
TAGGTAAGGTTCATCAGGAAACAGGACAAGTATTTCCTGATGCGGGTCTTAGTCAGATGATCCCCCCTCGCTGTCTTACTGCTCCACCCGTTAAAAAATTGTGGTCATAGTTATAACCATTTAGTAAAATCTTTTAGCAGTGATTATCTATATAACGAATTTGTAGCCAGGAGTGATAACTTTAAGTTTGTTTGTATTGCATGCCTAGGTCAACATGAGGTCACAGAGCAGGTCAACATGAGGTCACAGAGCCAGTGTTGTTACCAGATCATATATCATTAGACATAAGCTTGCACTGTACTAAGGGACGGAAGAAGTACAGTTAATACACCATATGTGTGTAAGGGGTGGGTGGACAACGGATGTATGTTTGGTTATGTTAATGGTGCTAAATATCAGTTCGTATGCAACAAATGCACTTAAGCACTATTACCCTTTAGTACTGCAAACCTTGATATGGCTAACATTTTTTCTACAAATGATCCCTTGCCATATATTGAAATTATCATGTCAATGTCAGGTCACATTTACCTAAAATATCGGAGATTAGGATACTAGCAAACAAGACTAAGGCGGTTGTTATATCCATCTTTGAATCCTGGTTAGATGACACGGTGACTGAAGACGAAAATAAAATAGAAGGTTTCAATATAAAACGCTTCGATAGAAATAGACAAGGTGGAAGAGCATGTGCGTATGTAAGAAATTACTTAGCCTACAAACCAAGACCCGATTCGAATGGCAATAAACTGCAGATTCTATGTTTTTGAGGTGTTGCTGTCCAAGACCAAACCCATCCTAGTAGATACTAGTTAACAACCCCCCCCCCATGATCAGTTTTTAGAAAACTTTTCGAGAATCTTTTCCAGACTGGAGCACAACTGTGAGGCAGTTATACTGGGAGACTTCAATATGTGTTATCAACAGCAATATAAAGGGCTATGTAACATGTATAAACATATTCTAGAAATAAATAGTTACACACCGTTAATGCAACAACCCGATCACACAATTCTCAGCCACCATACTCCACCATATACTTGGTAACCGCTCTCATAACATTAGTCTGTCAGGAGTCATTCCCACATGTTTTAGTGATCATTTCATCACTTATTGTCGCAGGAAAATAATTAGGAAACGGATAGGCCTACAAAGGACAAAAATAAGGTCGACTAGAAACATTGGTAAATAGGCTATACAATTGTGATTGGACTGTTATAACAAGTTGCACGGACGTAAATGATGCCTGGGACTATGTGTACAGTCATCCTCCACAATCTTGCACCAGTTAAAGAGGTTAGAATTAAACGAAGAACTGAACCCGGGATAACTGCTGAGATACTAGATGATATCAAATTCAGGAATCTGTTGCTAAAACGTTTCAGGGCAAACATACAGGATATTACACAGCTAAATGAATTCCAAAGGTAACGAACAACGTGCAGAGAATTATAAAAGGAGCAAAGGCAAGGCAATATTGCTCTAAACTCGAAGAATACAAGAACAACCCCAGAAAACTCTGGCAATAACTAAAAGCGCTGGGGCATAGCCTTAAACCCGTTAATAGATCTAACACAGCGCTAAATATTTTTAGTAAAGTATGCCTTAAAACAACTAAAGTGGCAAACTGTTTCAATTATTTCTACACAACTGTTGCATCAACATTAGTAAGTAAACTGCTGGTTGCATCGAAAATCTTTAACACAGACTCAGTAACTATAAAAATTTCTACAATAATAAAGGCGTCACCCCAAACAGTTGCCAACTAGTAGGTGTATCTTATGACTTCGTGCGAAAAGAACTAAGTTAAACCCAACTAAAAGCACCGGGATTGATACCATCTCAGCCAAATTCCTAAAGGATGGTGCCTCTGAATTGCTAATCCGCTTTGTGCATATAATAAATTTGTCCATCACCGTTCCAAAAGTCTTCAAGGAGGCCAGAGACAAGCTTATCTTCAAAAATAATAGTAGGTATGGCGTCAGCAGCTATAGGCCTGTTAGTATATTCATTGTGATTTCCAAAATTCTAAAGAAGGCGATGTACTGTCAAGTAGCTAAGTATCTTAATGACAAATACATTTTCCATAGTTACCAATGAGCTTCAAGAGATCTTACTCACCCGACACCTCCCTAATTAATCTGATGGACTACATAAGAACGTAAATGTCGCTAGGGAATCTCATAAGCTTGGTGACCTTAGACTTGCAAAAGGCCTAAGATACGGTTAATCATAATATATTGTGTAAGAAACTACAAGTTATCGGCATAGACTCTGAAGATTGGTTTAAGTCCTACCTGAGCAACAAGATACAAATTGTGAGGATCAACGACCCGTAATCAGAACCCCTGCCGATAGCGTGAGGATCCCCAAGATAACATTCTGGGACCCTTACAGTTCCTATGTTATGTGAATGATATGCCCATCAGTGTCAAGCGGTGTTCCACAGGGGTCAGTTTTGGGCCACCTGTGAGGGAATAAATAGCAACATAAGTAAATTTGCTGATGACACCAAAATAGGCCGTCCAATTCATTCAAATGAGGACATTAGAGCACTCCAGGATGATTCGAATAGACTGATGCAGTGGTCGGAGAAGTGGCAGATGCAGTTTAATGTAAACAAATGCAAAGTTCTAAATGTTGGGCAGGACAATAACCATGCCACATATAAACTGAATAATGTAGATCTTATTACTTGTGATTGCGAGAAGGATTTAGGAGTTCTGGTTAGTAGTAATCTGAAGCCAAGACAACAGTGCATAAGTGTTCGCAATAAAGCTAACAGAATCCTTGGCTTCATATCAAGAAGTATAAATAATAGAAGTCCTCAGGTTGTTCTTCAACTCTATATATCTTTGGTTAGGCCTCATTTAGATTATGCTGCTCAGTTCTGGTCACCGTATTACAGAATAGATATAAATGCACTGGAAAACGTACAGAGGAGGATGACAAAGTTGATCCCATGTATCAGAAATCTTCTCTATGAGGATAGACTGAGGGCCCTGAATCTGCACTCTCTAGAAAGGCGTAGAATTAGGGGGGATATGATTGAGGTGTATAAATGGAAAACAGGAATAAATAAAGGGGATGTAAATAGCATGCTGAAAATATCCAGCCAAGACAGGACTCGCAGCAATGGTTTCAAGTTGGAAAAGTTCAGATTCAGGAAGGATATAGGAAAGCACTGGTTTGCTAATAGAGTTGTGGATGAATGGAACAAACTCCCGAGTACCGTCATAGATGCTAAGACGTTGTGTAGTTTAAATAAATACATGAGTGGGTGTGGATGGGTGTGAATTGGTCCTGACTAGCTTGTGCTACTAGGTCAGATGCAGTGCTCCTTCCTTAAGTGAATGTAACCTGACCTGGCTGGGTCGGGGCATTGGCTTGTTGGAGATTTGGACCTGCCTCGCATGGGCCAGTAGGCCTGCTGCAGTGTTCCTTCTTTCTTATGTTCTTATGTTCTTATGTTAGTGTCAGGTAAAGACTCACAAAATACAACTAATGTACTATCACTTAAACTAGAGTCCTGCAGCAAATGGTTAGTAGACAACAAACTATCGTTACACCTCCGGAAAACAGAAGGCATATATTAAGAACATAGGTGTAGTTTTGTGGCCTGCACACCTGGTTGTAGCACTATAACCAAACAAGAAATGAGGAACGAGCAGAAGACAGCAGTGAGTAAACGCTTATATTTCCTTCACCACAAAAGTATTTGAGTATATGTACAATATTTAGGGTATATGTAAAGAAAGGTAATTTGCAAGTAACAGACTCCGAGGTAAGTCTGCCAGTGTTGCTTCACCAGTGTCCAAAATCGCTTCACAACTTTGGCTGAACTGAACCAAGCTGCTAGCATTACATGGAGGGGGAGGGGGTTGTTCCCACTCTTTATACTCTTAGCATCTGGTTTTCTGGTCAGGAGGGCATGTTTATATGGGTGTGTGACATACACTAAACTCATACGAACTCTTAGCATGTCACACCGCCACCCCAAAAGAGCTCTAAATAGCCAGGACTAGGCATCCCTCAGTTGGTAGTGTGCCACCATGGCATGAATTACTAATGAAACAGCCTTTCCTTTTAACCATCCAACTTAGTAGGTAGTGCTCAACCTAAAGGAGGTTTTCAAGTCAGGCACGACCTTACAGTAAGACAACAGATAGTAGGGTTAGCATATGTTCAAGACACTTACGAAAAGGAGCAAGGTATCCCCTCACTTCAGAAAAAAAAACTTATGGCTAGAGTTATTCAGATTTTACTTTATGACTATAAGGATAAAAAATAGCTTACTACCTATGTTTCCCTAACACATACAACAAAAATACATCATAACAATTCAACCCGGAACAGGGAGTCTTCAAAAATATTATCTTTGACGTCAGTGTGCCGCACAGATGTATAATATGGCTGTAGACGCAATGCCCAGCTCACGAGACGGGTGATCTTGTTCTTTATGGAGCTGAGGTATGTCAGAGGATCGTGGTCACTAAAGATGGTGACCACATGTGATGTGCTAGAAAAGAATACGTCGAAATGTTCCAGCGCAAGTACCAGCGCCAGGGCTTCCTTCTAGATGGTGAAGTAGGCCCGCTGATAGGCCTGGTATTTGGCTGAATAGCATGGCACGGGCTGCAGTTCTCCTCACCAGATACTTGATGTAACACTGCCCCCACTCAATATTCACATACATCAACCTGCATAATAAATGACTTTGAAAATTCTGGGGACAACATAAGAGACGCTTGTTGTTCCCGCATAAGAGACGCTTGACACGAATAAAAGCTTCTTGGCCACTAGAAGTCCAGCAAAAATTTGTTTTAGAACTGGTAAGAGAGGTCTGGGGAGGAGAGGCAACTACATCTGCAAAATTTCCGCAGAATCTACAATAAAATTCTATCATTCCAAATACTAGGCAGTGTATTGTTGAATATGTGTATAAAAAACGCTCCATATATTATGTCAGTTTCCGGGATTTGTCTTGAAACCAGACGCGTATTAGTCCTGAAGAGTAGCCAGGACAGGACAGGAGCAGGTAAGGTGTGTTTTTTTAGTCAGTTCGAGAACAGGGGCAGCTGGAACAAGTCCGACCCTTATTTTAATCCACATAGTCCTTGAATTTACACATTTATATAACCTCTTCTCTTTCCATAACTGGTCCTTCAACATTATTGCTACCCCTTCCTTAGCTCTAACTCTCTCAGATACTCCTGACTTAATCCCATTTATTTCTCCCCACTGAAACTCGCCTACCCCCTTCAGCTTTGTTTTTAGGGCCAGGACATCCAACTTCTTTTCATTCATAACATCAGCAATCATCTCTTTCTTATCATCCCCACTACATCCACCCACATTCAAACATCCCAGTTTTATAAAGCTTTTCTTATTCGTTTTTTTAGTAAGTGTGTACAGAAGAAGGGGTTACTAGCCCATTGCTCCCGGCATTTTAGTCGCCTTATACGACACGCATAAGCTTACGGAGGAATAATTCTTTTCCACTTCCTCATGGACAATAGAGGAAATAAAGAAGAACAAGAGCTATTAAGAAAAAGAAGAAAACATAGATGTGTGTATGTATATATATGCATGTGCATGCCTGTGTAGTGTAACCTACATGTAAGTAGAAGTATATATATATATATATATATATATATATATATATATATATATATATATATATATATATATATATATATATATATATATATAATATGCAAAAGATCACAGTAAACAGGTGATATCAAAATATGCAAGACTACTCACATATATATATATATATATATATATATATATATATATATATATATATATATATATATATATATGTGTGTGTGTGTGTGTGTGTGTGTGTGTGTGTGTGTGTGACCATTTTGTCCTAGGCACATGTCGATTAGACACTAGGCCTGTTGTACGTGTGTATATGTGTGTGTGTGTAAGAAAACAATTCGAAATGTTTCCGCCTCGCTGGGAATTGAACCCGGGCCCTCCGTGCATGAAACGAGAGCTTTAGCCACCAGGCCACCGGGATGGTGTGTGTGTGTGTGTGTGTGTGTGTGTGTGTGTGTGTGTGTGTGTGTGTGTGTGTGTGTGTGTGTGTGTGTGTTTGCTACAGGACGACGGCTGATCAATTCGGACTTCATGGCCTCGTGTGTCACACATCAGAAGGGAAGTATGCGAGACATGAGGAGGTCAATGACATCATAAAGAGAAGCCTCGCCACAGCTCGTTGCCCAGCTCAACTGGAACCCCAAGTACAGAGGTCTGATGGAAGTCAAAAGCGTCCTGATGGAGCCACTATGCTACCCTGGAAGGATGGTAAGCAGATTGCTTGGGTCTACACCTGTGTTGCCACAAAGGCAGACACCTACTTGCCATACTCCGTAGCCGAAGGGGGTGGAGCTGCCAGCCACAGGGAGACCCAGAAGACCCGCAAATATGAAGGTCTTCCCTTGCTATAACTTCATCCCAATAGGGTAGGAGACCCTTGGAGCATGGGGCAAGCGTGCTCTTAAGTTTTTCAAAGAGCTGGATGAAAAACTCATCATAGAAACCAAGGACCACAAGGTGGCCAGCTTCCTCTTTCAGAGACTCAGTGTTGCGATCCAGAGGGAAAAGTTTTTAATAGTTTTTGTATCTCGAGAAACTACTGATATATTGTCTGAATATCTCGAATGATGTGACGATAAATCTCCTTATATAACAATATGTTCGTAAAATATCAACTTACCGTGTGGGAGAAGTGTATGAGTGATAGTATGGTGCACAGCTCCAGTATGAGTGACTGTATGGTGCACAGCTCCAGTATGAGTGACTGTATGGTGCACAGCTCCAGCCAGCAAACATACCAGTAACTCTGCATTCTTCCACACCATCACAGACGACACTCTGAAATGATGTCACCAGCTTTAATTAATGTCAGCAGATACCTTTACTAAAATGGCTGTTGTTCCAAGAGCATAACACTGATTAGATACTAATAATATTTGTGTCATACTATTACAAAATTATTAAGACAACAGTGTCATAGTGAGTTGTGCTCAAACATCAATGTTTTATAAAGAAATCGGTATCATAAAGAGTGATGCTTTATATTCATAGCTTTATTGAGACGCCAGTTTTATGATGAGTGTTGCGCCATCATCACAATATTGTTGTACTCCAATATAAGATGATTGAGGTTAAGTTGACAGGTCATTACTATTTAAATAATTTGAATCCCAGCTCTACTGAAAATAACCCTTGTTTCAGACTTACATCAGTTAAGAAACAAAGTGTCAAACTTTGTTTTAGTGAAACACAAGTGGTCAGCATTTGAAGCCAATCAGAAAAGGCATTCTTCAGTAATCGATCTAATTCCAACGATTCTAAGTTTCTTAACAATTTCAGCAAAATTTCAAATTTGTACTTTGGACTAAATTCATGGGTTGTCATCCTTCTTGTAGGATACATCATCAAAAATATTTTGAAGCCAATGAAAAGAAACATTCTTTACTAGTTGAATAAAATTGAATATCACCCCTTATTAATAAAGATGAACAAATTGGAGCCTGAGTATTACCTTCAGGAAACCACATCAGTGGTGAAAATTTGAAGCCAATCAGGTTAGGCATTCTCCAGTTCTATATCGTATTCCAACGATTCCAATTTCGTTTATTATTTAACTTCATCAATAAATTGTTCTGCCCACACACTGGATACTGTACTGGCCCTAAGATACATCTACCATCTAATATTGATCCCGTTCAGGAGAGGTTGACCGAAATTTATTTAACGTGATTTAATTAAGGAGAATAAAAATTTCAAAACATTTTATGAGTAAAATGGATAAATTTTCACCTATACACGTGAATTTCGTTTTCTGCAATAGTCGAATTAGGCGGCACTTTATTTAAATGTTTAAGTTATGCCTCTGAGGTTTTTTTAAGTTACCGAGCATCGTCCAGGCTGTTCCAAGAATCTGGTTCTCATTACCATGAACATCCGTTGAAAATCTAATTAATTGGCTGGGGCGTTCTCGAGTACTGTGCGAAATTGAATCGAATAGTTGGAGGAAGAAAAAAGAAGAAATTAGATGTATGCCATTGGGTGCGCGGTCCGAGGAAGGTATTCCATAAGCACAGTATGCTGTGTCTCAATACACCCGAGGAAATCGAACAGAAAATAACATAAGTTTATAATGCTGTTAAATATTAGCAATGAAGACTGGAAGGACGCGAAAAGGAGCACTTACATGTCATCTTATGGAAACATATATAAATTTTCAAATCTTTCAGAGGTACCACAGGGACCATTTAGGTTATTAAGTAATCAGTATGAAAGGGTTGAAGGTAATCAGATTCAGCATACTGAAATAATATCATGAACAGCAGTATTTCCATCTTTCTAATTTCTTCCAAGAAAGAAGCAAATTGGAACCAAATCAGACCAGAAAGTAAGATTATTCAGCTTTTAAGATAGTAAGTTTCATATTTTAGGTAGATAACCTATAAATGTTTAACAATTGTCTTGACTAGCAAACACAAATGATATAGGCACTTATAAAAACATTAAGTTAATTTAAACTAGGATAATAAAATTAAATCAAACACTCTGACTTATTTTTTATAAGAGACTTTCTCCAGATATTTCACAGAAACCAATTAAATTAATTTAGACATTCCATCAGTTTCGTGAAATGCATAAGCCATTGCAGATTGATGCCGCTCTTAATCGTTATATCTTAATCATAAAAAGACCCTAAAACCATAGGGATCAAAACAATGCCTGCAGAATGGAAGATATTAAAACAAAAGCAAAATAAGAGAGAGACAATGCCATTTCCTTAGATCTAGAGGACCTCACCAGCATCGTAGCAAAATATGCAATAAGTTAAAATAATACTATACGATTTCGAGATTAGAAGTGTCAAAATGGCATCAACACAGTTCACTAATTAATTATACGAACCTTCTACTAAGGAGGATATAAGAGCGTTGAGATTTTGAAGCCGACCTGAGAAGACCAGCTCCACTAATCCCACGAAAACAAAATTTGGGATTGACCTATGAAGCAGTGAGCACATGCAAATAAACTCATGAATCTTTCTCAAGATACATTACACAAATGCTGGAAATTTGAAGACGATCGAATGAGGCATTGTAGAGTAATTAACAAAAATTATGAGACGGCAAACAAAAATGTTACTGAGAATGTTCCGAAAATAGGAAAATCTTTGATAAAAAAAAAAAAAGGAAATTGGCAGTAGCCCAATTAAGTTATAGCACTATTTAGGGTTTGAAAATGATCAGTATAGATATTCTTTAATTAGCATGTTAGATTGGTTGTAATATCACTTGATTGGATCAGCCATCTTGTCTGTGAAGAATGACTAGCTTGGAGTTAGGTAGCTGAGCAGGGAGTGGAGACAGATGCATGGTAGGACGTTTATTTACTAGGGTGTAAGGGCACACCAGGCTGAGCAAGTAGAAGAAGCTGAGGAATAACACCAGATCAAGGGCATGCGTGCTGAGCTGCGGTGCTAATCTCGGCTTGGCTGGACAAGCGACATGCTACAATAGAGGTAAATAAGCATGCTTACATCTCTGCCACGCTCCTCAGGTTTGTCTAGACCCAACAGCACTGGCATGTGACAAATGAAACCTGATGTACTCTTGTAAACTGTGACTCTGTCTAACTCTATAACAAAAGAAATACAAACTCAAAACTATTTTTTTATTGTCTGGCCAGAGGGGTGCTTTACACTACAGTTATAAAACTGCAACATTAACACCCCTCCTTCAGAGTGCAGACACTGTACTTCCCATCTCCAGGACTCAAGTCCGGCCTGCCGGTTTCCTGAATCCCTTCATAAATGTTACTTTGCACACACTCCAACAGCACGTCAAGTATTAAAACCATTTGTCTCCATTCACTCCTATCAAAAACGCTACATGCTTGCTGGAAGTCCAAGCCCTCGCACACAAAACTTCCTTTACCCCCTCCTCCAACCTTTCCTAGGCCGACCCTACCCCGCCTTCCTCCACTACAGATTTATACACTCTCGAAGTTATTCTGTCTCGTTCCATTCTCTCTACATGTCCGAACCACTCAACAACCCTCCTCAGCTCTCTGGATAATATTTTTGGGTAATCCGCACCTCCTCCTAATTTCCAAACTCCGAATTCTCTGCATTATATTCACACCACACATTGACCTCAGACATGACATCTCCACTGCCTCCACCCTTCTCCTCGTTGCAACATTCGTCACCCATGCTTCACACCCATATAAGAGTGTTGGTATAACTATACTTTCATACATTCCCTTCTTTACTTCCATGGACAAAGTTCTTTGTCTCCACAGACTCCAAGTGCTCCACTCACCCTTTTTCCCTCATCAATTCTATGATTCACCTCATCCTTCATAGACCCATCTGCTGACATGTCCACTCCCAAATATCTGAATACATTCACCTCCTCCATACTCTCTCCCTCCAATCTGATATCCAATCTTTCGTCACCTAATCTTTTTGTTATCCTCATCACCTTACTCTTTCCTATATTCACTTTCAATTTTCTTCTTTTACACACCCTACCAAATTCATCCACCAACCTCTGCAACTTCTCTTCAGAATCTCCCAAAAGCACAGTGTCATCAGCAAAAAGCAACTGTGACAACTCCCACTTTGTATTTAATTCTTTATCTTTTAACCCCACACCTCTTGCCAAGACCCTCGCATTCACTTCTCTTACAACCCCATCTATAAATATATTGAACAACCATGGTGACATCACACATCCTTGTCTAAGGCCCACTTTTACTGGGAAATAGTCCCCTTCCCTCCTACACACTCGAACTTGAGCCTCACTATCCTCATAAAAACTCTTCACTGCTTTCAGTAACCTACCTCCTATTCCATACACCTGCAACATCTGCCACATTGCCCCCCTATCCACCCTATCATACGCCTTTTCTAAATCCATAAATGCCACAAAAACCTCTTTACCCTTATCCAAATACTGTTCACCTATATGTTTCACTGTAAACACTTGGTCTACACCCCTACCTTTCCTAAAGCCCCTTGTTCATCTGCTATACTGCTTTCTGTCTTACTCTTAATTCTTTCAATAATAACTCTACCATACACTTTACCAGGTACACTCAACAGACTTATTCCCCTGTAATTTTTGCACTCTCTTTTGTCCCCTTTGCCTTTATACAAAGGAACAATACACGCTCTCTGCCAATCCCTAGGTACCTTACCCTCTTCCATACATTTATTAAATAATAGCACTAACCACTCCAAAACTATATCCCCACCTGCTTTTAACATTTCTATCTTTATCCCATCAATCCCAGCTGCCTTACCCCTTTCATTCTACCCACTGCCTCACGAACTTCCCCACACTCACAACTGGCTCTTCCACACTCCTACAAGATGTTATTCCTCCTTGTCCTATACACGAAATCACAGCTTCCCTGTCTTCATCAACATTTAACAACTTCTCAAAATATTCCCTTGTTATGGGTATACCCTTGACCAACATTTTATATTGTGTGTATTTTTATCATAATGGTATATTGGAGATATTTTCGTTATTAGCTAAAACGAAAATGTCTTACTTTATACTATTATTTGATTTAGCTATGTTGTAGGTAGGATGTTACATTTTACTGTAGTGTGAGACCACTAGTCATACTGCCGCTTACCTGTTTAGGTAATGGCCGGTCTCCCCTCCCTCAGTCACGTGACCTACATGACGTCGTTTCATCATACATTGACTATCGTCAGTAGGTTCACACATCCACTCCTGACCAGGAGTAGGTTCACACATCCACTCCTGACCAGGAGTAGGTTCACTGTCTTTCACAAGAGTAGTCATACGCTCTTTGGAGTAGGCTTGGGAAGTTATTCCACCTTTAAGAGGGTTTGTTAAGTCCCTAGTAGGGTTTGAAAATTGTCTATTCATCCACGACTTACGGTGATAGCTTGTATTAGCAGAGCTTTGGTCAGTATTCTGAATTATTGTCTCAAGAAAAAGTATTTGATGTTTAAGTTGATATTTTATACTTCTCTGCCTTTATTGAGGCAATAGTCTCAGTTATTGTATTGCGAAACGTTAATGTAAAATATTATTTGTATAAAACTCATGTCATTGAGTATGATTATTGTACAGAAACAAGTAAAGTCATATGTCGACTGTTTTGGAATAAAGTTTATCATGATGTATTACACTGCAATAGAGATAACTTTATACCATACACTGAATAATTATATGAATTCTTTTATATTAAATTTCTCGAATTTTACTTGCTTGGGTCAATCTCCTAAAAAATACCCTAATACTATAATGATTTTCTCTAACGATGAAACAATCAAAGCTTAATTAAATAACTTGTTACGACGGGGCAAAACAGGCTAATAAATGAGGCCCTGATCGTAACATCCCTCCATCTTCCCGATACCTCTAACTCTCCATTTAATAACTCTCCTCTCCTATTTTTAACTGTCAAATCCATTTGTTCTCTAGGCTTCCTCAACTTATTAATCTCACTCCAAAACTTTTTCTTATTTTCAACAAAATTTGTTGATAACATCTCACCCACTCTCTCATTTGCTCTCTTTTTACATTGCTTCACCACTCTCTTAACCTCTCTTCTTCTCTCCATATACTCTTCCCTCCTTGCATCACTTCTACTTTGTAAAAACCTCTCATATGCTAACTTTTTCTCCCTTACTACTCTCTTTACAACATCATTCCACCAATCGCTCTTCTTCCCTCCCGCACCCACTCGCCTGTAACCACAAACTTCTGCTGAACACTCTAACACTACATTTTTAAATCTACCCCATACGTCTTCGACCCCATTGCCTACACTCTCACTAGCCCATCTATCCTCCAATAGTTTTTTATATCTTACTCTAACTGCCTCCTCTTTAGTTTATAAACCTTCACCTCTCTCTTACTTAGTGCTTCTATTTTCCTTGTATCCCATCTACCTTTTACTCCCACTGTAGCTATAACTAAAAAGTGATCTGATATATCTGTGGCCCCCCTATAAACATGTACATCCTGATGTCTACTCAACAGTCTTTTATCTACAATACAGTCCAACAAACTACTGTCATTACGCCCTACATCATATCTTGTATACTTATTTATCCCTTTTTCTTAAAATATGTTACCTATAACTAAACCCCTTTCTATACAAAGTTCAATCAAAGGGCTCACATTATCATTTACACCTGGCACCCCAAACTTACCTACCACACCCTCTCTACATGTTTCTCCGCCTTTGATTATGATAGAGATACTGCATGAGCGATTAAAGGTTATAATCACAGAACTTGCAAGGAAGATACAATGTATGTACATTTACAATATATATATATATATATATATATATATATATATATATATATATATATATATATATATATATATATATATATATTATGTATGATTAGGTAAAACTTGCGATTTTGGCTTAAACAGCAACGCTCACCTTGCCATATAAGACAAGTGAAAATTTCTGTATGCAATAATTTCGCCAAAATCATTCTGAACATAACGAAAAAATATATTTCATTGTGTTTGTTTATTATTAAATTATTGTTAACGTATCTAAAATATATTTAGTTGGGTTAGCTAAATTAAATTGCGCTTGTTGTAATAAGGTTAGGTAGGTTTTCAAAGTTTCTCTTGGTACAAAATTATAAATTCTTACATTAACATAAATGAAAAATATATCTTTAAACGTATAAGAGAAAATTTTAGAAATTACTTAATTTTAAATGAGTTCTTGCTAATTGACTAGTTTTACCTAATCGGCACGATATATATATATATATATATATATATATATATATATATATATATATATATATATATATATATATATATATATATATATATATATATATATATATATATATATTTATATAGGTACTTATGAGAGGTTTTTACAAAACAGAAGTGTTAATAGAAGAGCAGAGTTTTGGAAGTAAAAAGAAGGAAGAGAGTGGTGAGAGAGCAAAGAGAGCGGATGAAAGAATGGGAGAGGCTCTCTCAAGAAATTTTGCTGAAAACAAGAAAAAATTTGGAGTGAGATAAACAAGGTAAGAAAGCCTAGGAACAAATGGATTTGTCAGTTAAAAACAGAGTAGGGAGTTAGTAGATGGGGAGCTGGAGGTATTAGGTAGATGGCGGAATATTTTGAGGAACTTTTAAATGTCGATGAAAAAAGGGAGGCGGTAATTTCATGTACTGGCCAGGGAGGTACAACATCGTTTAGGAGTGAAGAAGAGCAGGATGTGAGTGTGGGGGAGGTGCTTGAGGCATTACGTAGAATGAAAGGTGAACGTTGATGCAAATATTAGCAAGAAGACAGTATATACAGCATAACAATCAGACAAGAGGTTGTGTCAGTGTCACAGAAATGTGTCGTTGTCCTTGGTTGTAGAATGTCCCTTCAACTTAAATGCTGTCAATGTACTTCGTGTGGTCAAGAAAAAGAGTCCCTAATTTCGAAACTGGCAATATCCTTTATCTCAAACTTGTTACCATCAAGATGTATGAGAACAAAATAATGACCAACAAATTTGGGGACTAGCTTTTACATACTGTCTTGAGTAGAATTTTGCAACATGACTTTGCCACCTGGTACAACTTTACTCTCCTTAGTGATCTCATTTTGAGTCGTAGTAAAATTATTTATTGCCTTTTTAAGATAATTCTCATCTTACTGGTACTAAAACTGTCAAGATCATAAATAGGTTGAGGAGGAACTATCAAAATTGTGAAAGGTAAACGTTTGTCATAGTTATACAATGCGAAATGACGTCTGTCACCAGACAAGTTATTGAACAAAGAGTTCATGATACTCTGCACGTAGAAAATGGCTTTATCCCATGTGATACAGCTCGGACTGTTAGCATCCTTCAGGTATCAGGTATTGATACCAGTCCTGCTGGCCAGAAACTGACTTGAAGAACCTACTAAGTTTTCTCTGGAAGACAACTTGAAGAGTGTTGGTAATTCCTACAAGATCAATTAGTGTGATATGAAAAGATACTTGTCATCCAAATGAGGAGAGTCAGGACAGAATTCTTTAACAGAATTCACCCAAGGTGGTATAACTGCCTACTTGATTATATTTATGACGAACCGAGAATGATAAGGTTGAACACTGAGGGCACTCATACTAGGAAACTAACACTGAGGGCACTCATACTAGGAAACTAACACTTAGGGCACTCATACTAGGAAACTAACACTGAGGGCACTCATACTAGGAAACTAACACTGAGGGCACTCATACTAGGAAACTAAAGGCACTTAGGCACTCACATACTAGGAAACTAACACTGAGGGCACTCATACTAGGAAACTAACACTGATGGCACTCATACTAGGAAACTAACACTGAGGACACTCATACTAGGAAACTAACACTTAGGGCACTCATACTAGGAAACTAACACTGAGGGCACTCATACTAGGAAACTAACACTGATGGCACTCATACTAGGAAACTAACACTGAGGGCACTCATACTAGGAAACTAACACTGAGGACACTCATACTAGGAAACTAACACTGAGGACACTCATACTAGGAAACTAACACTGAGGGTACTCATACTAGGAAACTAACACTGAGGGCACTCATACTAGGAAACTAACACTGAGGGCACTCATACTAGGAAACTAACACTGAGGGCATTCATACTAGGAAACTAACACTGAGGGCACTCATACTAGGAAACTAACACTGAGGGCATTCATACTAGGAAACTAACACTGAGGGCATTCATACTAGGAAACTAACACTGAGGGCATTCATACTAGGAAACTAACACTGAGGGCACTTCATACTAGGAAACTAACACTGAGGCACTCATACTAGGAAACTAACACTGAGGGCACTCATACTAGGAAACTAACACTGAGGCACTCATACTAGGAAACTAACACTGAGGACACTCATACTAGGAAACTAACACTGAGGGCACTCATACTAGGAAACTAACACTGAGGGCACTCATACTAGGAAACTAACACTGAGGGCACTCATACTAGGAAACTAACACTGAGGGCACTCATACTAGGAAACTAACACTGAGGACACTCATACTAGGAAACTAACACTGAGGGCACTCATACTAGGAAACTAAGTAATCTTATAGCAAAGAGTGGCTGGACTACACATGCGAACCCAGATTTTGTTATTGACGTGTCTAGCAAAGAATTAAATAGCGATCAGCAAGCAGGTCTAGGGTTTAGATTAAGTTTCCCTCTTACAACTAGGAATGTTAATTATGTAGACCTAGTTAAGTCGTTTTGTATGTTAGAAAAACTTGGTGACCTGACGCCTGATGCGCTTAAGATCTGAAAAGTACTTTACACCGTCTAGTGCTTCCCAAGGGTCTCAGTAACGATCAGTCTTTGCCGATTAATCTAACTCATTTATTATTTTAGATGAAGTTAAATATTAAGATAAGATGAATAGTTTACTAAGAGTTAATGAAACATATGAACCTTTAACTAAGAACGCTCTCGAACAGGTCAACTCTCACCTCAATAATCAACTTAAAACTTTAAATGTCTGTTGGTCTTGTCGGCAACTCTACTGTATCATTATGGATTAATTAAGACCCATAAACCAGGGAACCCAGACCGTCCTATTACACTCGTCTGAATGATTTTTTTTATTGACTCTATGGTATCTTTTTCGGTATATATATGGAAAATATTGATTCATTGTGTTTTTTATTCATCTCTATCCCATCAGGTTGTTAAGTTATACGGAAACGTTACTTTTCTCTTTTAGTATAACATAAGTAAATGAGAAAGTGGTATATTACCAATTAAAATGCTTACCTCATATTGAGTTAAATGTTAAATCTAATATAATTTTCTTTATTTTCAGATTATTAATATTTCTAGAGGCTGCATAAATTCACCAGACATATTTTGCTATGTCTGCGGGTAATTCACCCTTCAGATTCCCGGAGCAACATTACTCCTTTATTGAAGCGCTGCTACTTTGCTTATTTTGGCTGCAAACTTGGAGACCAGGACAAACCATTTGCACCACACAAAGCTTGCAAGAGTTGCATCAGTAAGCTCTAAATGTGGTCAGTTGGAAAACTTAAATGTATGCCTTTTGGAGTACCAATGGTATGGACGGGAGCTGATGAACCACCATGATGACTGCGACTTTTGTATGACTAAAGTAGCTGGATTCAACAAGAAGACTAAAGATCGCATAATATACCCAAATATTCCTTTAGTAATAAGGCCTGTTCCACACTGAAGATATTCCTATACCTGTGCCACCTGAGACATTGCAAATTTCATCAGAGTCTGATACCAGTGATTCTAAGGAGGTGGAAGTAGACTATGAACCACCAACAAATGACGATCCCAAACCATTCAGTCATGTTGAGCTCAATGACTTGGTGAGAGACCTTAACCTTCCAAAAGAAAGTGCACAGTTACTTGACTCTAGACTGAAGGAACACAGGCTTCTAGCTCCTGGAACAACATTCGCTTAGTACCGTCATCGTGAAGTGGAATTCACTCAGTTGTTTGACAAAGAGGAATCTTTAGTTTTCTGATCAAATATTTCTGGCCTTATTGAACACATGGGGATGTCATACAAAGCAGATGAATGGAGACTCTTCATTGATTCTTCTAAAAGATTTTAAAGGCTGTACTTCTCTACAATGGTAACACAGCTGCATCTGTGCCAATTGGCTACAGTGTCCAAATGTCAGAAACGTACTCAAATATGAAGGCACTAATATCTGCAATCAAGTACCAGAATCACAATTTTCTCATTTGTGGTGATTTAAAAGTTATTGATCTCCTACTAGGTCTTCAAGGCGGATACACCAAGTATTCCTGTTTTCTGTGTCTTTGGGATAGTAGGTCAGACAGCCAGCACTGTGAACAAAAATAATGGCCACTAAGAACAAGCTTCTTACCCGGAAATCACAACGTGAAAACTGTGCCACTAGTTGACCCCAAGAAAATTCTGCTGCCACTACTCACATCAAATTAGGGCTTATGAAAAATTCTGTGAAGGCCTTGAACAAGAATGGAACTGCTTTCAAGTACCTGGAGTCAAAGTTTCCTCGTATAAGTGAAGGCAAGCTAAAGGCAGGAATCTTTGTTGGTCCTCAGATTCGGGAATTGATGAAGGACAAGCATTTTGATGAAGCATTAGCAGGTGTCGAGGTGAATGCCTGGTTTTCATTCAAGCAGATTGTCCACAACTTCCTGGGAAACAGACGCTCCCCGAATATGAAAAAAATGATCCAAAACCGGATTTCAAGTTTCCAACAACTTGGGTCTAGAATGAGTGTGAAGATGCACTTTTTGCACTCACATCTTAACTATTTTCCCAACAATTGTGGGGACTACAGTGAGGAACAAGGAGAGCGGTGGTTCCATCAGGATATTTGCACCATGGAAACTCGATAACAAGGCAAATGTAATGTCACCATGATGGCGGATTACTGCTGGTCATTGAAACGTAATGGTCTCGATGCACAGCACAAGCTAAAATCAAAGCAGTCCTCCTTCCTTTGATTCAAAATTTAGGCTAACCTATTAGGAGCATATTTAAAAAAAAAATATTTGATTCATGTTGATTTGGAATTCATTTGTTCTTAAAACTAACAGAATGTGTTTTTCCATGATTACTTGCCTAATTTTAATAACATTAACAATTTATTAAAAATTCACATTTTTTTATCATTAATTGGTATTTTATTGAAAATCCTTCTTGATAGAGAAAAATGGTTTAGATATTTACAATCAGCAGCCCAAGAATATGTAAGATCGCAATTTTGAATAAAAATAAAAATTGAAAACATTCCAAATGCAGACCAGTGTTATAAGTACAGTAGGCTAGGGAGCATAAAACCTGTCACATTGGCTAGTTAAACTTTTAACTCCCATGGCCGGAAAGATTTCCGAAGTTCGTATTAAAATAATGTTGATCTTACTTATTATTATTATTATTATTATTATTATTATTATTATTATTATTATTATTATTATTATTATTATTATTATAATCAAAAGAAGCGCAAAACCACAGGGGTTATACAGCTTGATCTTACTTAGAGGCTCCAAAAATGAAATGCATCACATGACTTTACTCTTGTGAGTTTTGATGTCACAGCATTGTTTACTAGAGTCCCTTACCTGATCTTCTTACATTTCTTGAAGAGGAACTAGAAAACTTCTCCATGCTTTACCCCACTAACATAATTATTGAGCTAATTAAGCTTTGTGTGATGGACTGCAAGTTCGCAATTGAAGGTAAATTCTGTACTCAAAAACAAGGCGTGGTTATGAAAAATTCGCTTAGTTCATTACTTAGCACTTGTATATGAAATTCTGAGACTAGAATCCTTAAAGATATCCATCCTAGTAAAGTCAAGTGGTTCAGATACATAGATGATGTCCTTTGTCTGTGGCTTAGAGATAGCGATAGTGATGAGTTCCTTTATAGACTCAGTGATTTAGTACCTCAGTTAAGTTTACAACCGAGCACGAACTAGATACAAAACTGCCTTTCTTAGATGTTCTAATGCAACGTGTTGACAAGAAATATAAATTAACAGTGAACATGTAGTTAACTAATGTGTCGTCAAACATTCACTATTTTTCCAGTTACGAATCTAGGGTTAAAATGAGTGTTTTCCTTACAGTGTCCTTGAGAACTTTACGTATTTGTATCTCGGAATATTTTGATGATGAAATTAATAAGATATTCAACATAGCCACTAAACTGAGATATCCCAGGGGTATTGTTGAGGTGTTATTGGCAAGAACTAAACCTAGGGAAGTACCTGCCAAGAAAAATATACTGGTTTTGCATTACAATAAGAATCTGGCCATCCTGTGGATGCAAACATCAGTCCTCGGAAAGGACTGCTCAGATGTCAAATTCAATATTTATTCATATTTGTACTTGCAATCATCCGCCGGGGTGGGCAGGGGCTCAGGTTATTGTACCCAATAGTTCCATTATATAGAGGAACACTACTGAATCTTCTCTCATCAAACATGATAGGATGGAATGTACAAATTCGACAGCTATTTAGTAGTCAGTTGTGCAGTCTTAAGCAAGAATGATATAAAAAAAACCCGGATTGATAATTATGTAATGTGGAAAGGAAAGACTTTGCTTTCGTTTAAGGGAAATTTCTTAAAATTCATCTTATCTATCGACGATCATTCACAATCATACAGATTTGTAAATAGTTATTAAGGTATTCAAAATGTCAAGTAACCGGTTTTAAATTAAAAATAATGAAATAAGGTAAAACAATATAATTATTAGAAGAACAAATGGGGGAGTGTATTACCTTAGCTAGTGGCTGGCAGGTACTGATTACACTCTCCTACTACAATGTAACTGATGGAAATGGAGACACATCAATTGAATATTGCTAGATACCCTCTCAAATTTTTGAATCTAAACTTGTTTGAACTTTTTCTATAACGTCAAGGCTATTAACACATAGTACATGATCAGAATGTAGTTATGCGGTTGAATATTATAGTATAGCTAGTATAGTAAGTCTTCTTAAGGCATATCTCTATGTTTACATATTCTAAAAGAGGTAAATTTATTAATCCTGTTTTAACATTCAGTTGGTATAACTGAATCTT
Organism: Cherax destructor; assembly: GCA_009830355.1. Classification (NCBI taxonomy): domain Eukaryota; kingdom Metazoa; phylum Arthropoda; class Malacostraca; order Decapoda; family Parastacidae; genus Cherax; species Cherax destructor. Next base: position 34,323 of record WNWK01010362.1, on the reverse strand, counting down.
TATGCGACAGTTAGTACTAAAGTAACGACAACTAATTTTATTGAGAAAGCTATTGCAAATGCGGAAAATTCGAAATAAGATTTAAAATATAACATTAAACCCTAAATTGTGTCATCAGATTGGACATGTGCACATGATTCCAGAGATAACACATAAACAAAACAAACACACATTTTATTTCCTTCTTTCTATTTTTTTTATCTTTAATCTAACATGGCACTCAAAAGGCTGCAGTTTAACACATTTGTAAGTAATGCTGTACAATTCGAAATACAAAGAACTCACTCTTTCCATTCTGTTAATTGTGTTACACTCCAAAGTTAATCTTCATACATGCAATGTATAGCCACGGGAACTGACTTGTCAGTACAAATGGACATGGGCTCTATCTAGAAGCTGACGACAGGGGTTGCAAATGCGCGTGACTGCAGCTAAGATTAAAGAAGATTAACAAGAATAGAAATATTGAAAAAAAAGGTTTATTTTTTGTTTATATATTATCTTCGGACGCCTGTGCATATGCCTAGTCTGATGAAAATATTTGATATTTTTTTATTAGATTTTAAATATTTATTTCGAATTTTCATATGTGCACTAGTTTTCTCAATACGGATGCCTCATACAATTACTCCCGTATAAGAATTAAGTTATGCCAACTGTTTGTTCCAAAAGGATTTATCAAATTATTTGTTCTACTTGTAATATTGGTTATATTGACAGTACTTAAAGAAATATCTTAAATTACAATATGTAAACAGAGACATGTCATGAGGACTCTTCCTTACTACGCTAATAAAAACTCAGTTGTCCACCACATAACTACATTCTGGGACAAAATATAATACATTATGAGTGTTTTTGCTTATTTATTTCCTTGATGACACTTTTGGAATTTATTGTTATGATGTTTAAAATACATTACAATTTTTCCGAATTTACAGTAGTTTTCTCAAATAATTGCGATGACTTATAAAATGACCATATTATATAAATCGACTACAAGTAATTAAAGAGTAAACAGATACATTTTTATTTAATTTGTGAATAAATTACTTGCAATGTTTCTTAACGGTATTGAATATTACAACACAAATGTTCTTAGAAAGGAAGTTCATCATACATAACATAATTAGGAACTAACCTTAGAAAATATAATGATTTGTGTATTCACCTTTTTATCTTTATCCATGATATGTATAATATTTATAACTTTAGACATATGTAACACTGTTCAGTGTAGGCCGAGCAAACTAGAATACGTCACAAGTTTAATATTCCCTCAGACTTGAAGACGTTAAGGCCTTTTTGTCACTCATGGTTTTCAAATTTTCTTTATTGAGCTGTTATAGAATTTCTGTATTATTATTATTATTATAATCAAATAGAAGCGCTAAACCACAGGGGTTATACAGCAGAATTTCTGTAATAATGAAGCAAAAACATATAACTTTTCAATGGTATACGAAGAAAACACTAGAATCCCACATAATTTGTTTTATTATTTTTGTTTTGTATTGTTTTTAAATCAATATTTAGCATTAATTTTTCCACACAATTGGAGATTTAAAAAAAAAGAAAAGTCAAAATATAAATTTTTCATTTGTATTATTAAGATAAGTGTATTTTAGTGAATATTGCAACAAGGATGTCTAAAAAAAATATGCATTATGGTCGATATGGGTCAAAGTGATGCCATAAGTAAATAAAACCTAATCGTTTTGCATGAAATTTGCAACATTCACCGTTGGGACCCTCACAAACGTGCATGGAAATTTTAATAAATCAAGGTCTACGTGGAACGAAGTTTTGAAATCACTGCTCTTCGCCCCCGTCAAAACATTATTTTATAAAAACTGCTTGACTTCAAGATTATCGAATATGTTGATATAATCACAGAGATGTGTGTCTCTCTCAGTGTATCATCGCTGACAGTTTTCTGTAATCGCTGTTTTAGTGAATAAATAATTCTTGAATACATCCTACATATTATATGCAGCTGTAATGACCCACATTGTAGTCGAAAGCCTATAAAGTAAACTAGCGAATCCATGACATGCATCTGGCTAGTTAAGGATCTAGTCCTCCTAGACTCTAACACAAAGAATAAATTTCTTAAAAAACCATACCACGGGTGGGGTTCGAACCCGCAGTCAGAGAGTCTCAAAACTCCAGACCGTCGCGTAAGCCACTGGGCCAGCTAGCTTCAATAAGATTCATCCAACACTCTTAATGTATTATATTTTGTCCCAGAATGTAGTTATGTGGTGGACAACTTAGTTTTTATTAGCGTAGTAAGGAAGAGTCCTCATGACATGTCTCTGTTTACATATTGTAATTTAAGATATTTCTTTAAGTACTGTCAATATAACCAATATTTGTGGACACAGTGGTGCCTATGCTAACCTTCCTATGGTGTAGAAATATACCTAGTTGGATGAATCTTATTGAAGCTAGCTGGCCCAGTGGCTTACGCGAGGGTCTGGAGTTCTGAGACTCTCTGACCGCGGGTTCGAACCCCACCCGTGGTATGGTTTGTTAGCAATCATGTCATTACGATTTCGTGAGTCAATAAGTTTCTTAAATTTATTTTAATAAATTTTAACTAAAGTGAAAGATATTTACTACTGTTTATTTACCTACAATTTATTGCCAGCAAAGTAATGACTACAAGACTTGCAGTCAATATGGAACAAAAGTCCCAATACAGTAACTGGAACAAATGACAAGTCTAATAAACAGAAACGAAAACTGAACTATATTTCAATCCTCTTTGGGTCATTATCAAGCCGTAGAAAAGTTAATACAGTTTAATTTTTTAATCAGTGTGATAAGTGTGGTTTGGTGTCTTCCCTCAAGAGATTTTAAGGAATCTTTCAGAATGAATAAATATAAAGAAGAAGGGAAACATTAATTAAGAGGTGTGTGAGTTTCCCTGTCTCCTAATATCATGTTTATTTTTCCACTATAATCTACCTTGTCCTTAATTACTATCGCATTTTCTTTGTCTGCTTTCATAATTGTGTTGCAGACAATTGTCTTGCAGAGGTCTGAGCAAAGTTCAGACCTCTACAACACAATTGTCCTGAAAGATTTGATAAGTTATACTATGAATTAAGGAAAGATCCTAGACTTCACCTTATGAAAGCAGACAAAGCAAATGCGATAGTAATTATGGAGAAAGTAGATTATAGGGGAAAAATAACATGTTATTAGATAACAGGGAAACTGACGTGCCTCTTAACGTTTCAAGTCATCGAAACTCTAATACTTATTGACACTTAAATTATTATTTTTTTTGTGTGTAAAATTCAAATCCAAGATTGACTCAAAAAAAGAGAATCATGTTATACAAGGAAATGGATGGACGGGTAAGTTCCACATTTCATTCAGTAAAGAAGCAGCAGACATTCTGTGCATTAATTACGAAGAATCGTTGAGTCCACATTTCTGCACTGTATGCCTAGTCTGCATCTACGATGTTTACTGTTCACGTTGCCTTCTTTCTGCCAGCGATGGATCCACCTGTAGACGGTGTTGATGCTGGCACCGGTCTGGTGGGCGATGGCACGCATTGACATCCCGCCCACCCACATCCACACAAACCTTGCTCTGTCTGCCACAGATGTTTGTTGAAACGTTCGCCGATACGCCATTATATTCCTGTGTGGGGTAATTTAGTCAAAATGCAACGTACATTTATATATTTTGTTATGGGTGGTGTTATCTCTTATGAAAAAATAAAAATAATTTTGAACTATTTGCACACGTATGTGTGTATACTTTATTGTGGTGTATCCTCTATTTATTACGTAAAAATTGCATATTGTAGTTACAATTATACAGTGGATACTTTATTAGTTCTTATTAGGCCCCCTTCCCTTTGCCCCCAAATAAGATTGATTTCTTCACGTCATGGATTCAACAAAGTGCTGGAAACATCCTTAGAGAGCTTTGTCAATGTTGACGTGATAGCATAACGCAGTTGCCGTAGATTTGTCGGCAGCAAGATTTTTGCTGTGACTCTCCCGTTTCACCAAATTTTAAAGGTTTTCTTAAAATACTGACCTTGCCATCTTCACGTCGCAGCAGATATAGCTATTCGTTAGACAAGGTGATGTTTTTCCAACCTTCAAGTGTCCAGTTTTGTGAGGTTGTGCTCACTCTAGCTCCAGTTTTCTGTTCTTAGCAGACAGGAGTAGATCACGAAGTGGTCTTCCATTGCTGTAGCTAAGCCACTTCAAAGTTCGACATGTTGTGAATTCATAGCTCTTGTGCATACCACTGTTATAAACCGTGGTTAGAGTCACTGTCACCTTCCTGTCAGCTTCAAAATTTTTGGCTTTTCTCTCTGACCTCTCTCATTATCAAAGCATTTTCACCTACGGTACTGCCGCTCACTGGATGTTTTCCGTTTTTCACACAATTCTCTGTAAACTCTAGCAACATGAGCGTGGAAATTCGAGATGAGCAGATCTGAATATTCAGATCACAGTTCAGGTACCAGAAGCCATTCCAAGGTCATAGTCACTTATATCACTTTTCTTTCCCATTCTTGGCACTGAAATGCTGCAACATGATTAAATTACTAGAGATCTGCATAATAGAGCAGGTGTAACTAATAAAGTGGCCACTGAGTGTGTATCAAAAATATTATTTATTAATTTTAATAAAATAATTATTGCAATACATTCATACCTACAGTATCTCAAGAGAACATTTTATTTTACTATATTTTAGCACAAGAATACTCAAAGTCTTGACTATGCCTGGACGTTATTTTTCCAATGTATGGACGGAAATGATCTTTCTTTAAAGCTCATTTCGTTTTTAATATAAAAAGAGCTAACTACACTCACAGATTTGTTTGTTATTTATTTCTAGTAAATTACTTTGTAATTAATAGTACCTTTGTCAATAGGCTACTCGTCATGTGACGTGAAACACTTCATTAAAATATATTCAAAGTGGCTTGGTTACATAATGGTTTTTACTTATTTCTTGTTTGCCCACGACCCTCTTCTCTTAGTGTATTTATACTGTGCTTTTCAATAATTTAGGGATTAAAGTATTCTTGATTGGTGGTCCAAATTATACATTGAGCTTAATGACCCTCAGACTGTTAACAATCTTTAAAGACAATAAACCTTGAAGATAAATAAGGATAATTGGCTTTAACTCCACTTGCCCTAACCAAAAATCTCATTCTTCTAGGAAAATAATTTTTTAACGCAAATTTGTTTTTACTGTGAAAGCGACTCTGAATTAATAGCATAATGTTGGGAACTTTCTAGTGTATGAACTAACACATGCTTTACAACTGAATAATCAACACTTTCTTCTTTTCAGGGATTCAAAAGTTGATTTTCAGTCAATACAAACCCTCAGGACACGTACGACTCAACACATCTGTGTTCTGCTTCGTAGACCCCAGGAAGTTCATGCATGATTATAAGGGGCGCTCTTAATACAAGGAATTGCTGTTATTCTCAATTTCCTTGAATCTGATTTGATTGCAGTCTGTTTCCCAAGGCGATATATGGCCCTTACAGGTTTAGAGCTCAAACCATAAGTTAAATAATAATAATAATAATAATAATAATAATAATAATAATATTAACAATTATAATAATAATTCTAGGTAGTTGGTTGGTAGACAGCAGCCGCCCAGGGAGGTACTATCGTCCTAAGTGAGTGTATAACAAAAAACTGTAATTGTTTTACTTGATGGTGAGATTGCTGGTGTATTTTTTCTGTCTCATATACATGCAAGATTTCAGGTAAATCTTGGTACTTCTACTTACACTTAGGTCACACAACACATGCATGTACAAGCATATATATACACACCTCTCTGGGTTTTCTTCTATTTTCTTACTAGTTCTTATTCTTGTTAATTTCCTCTTATCTCCATGGGGAAGTGGAATAGAATTCTTCCTCTGTAAGCCATGCGTATCGTAAAAGGCGACTAAAATGCCGGGAGCAAGGGGCTAGTAACCCCTTCTCACGTATATATAACTAAATTTAAAAGGAGAAACTTTCGCTTTTCCTTTTGGGCCTTTAGCGTTTTTGCATTGCTCCTTTTTCTTGTCCTTAGACTTACTCCACTTCTACTTCTACTATTACTACTAATACTCCATTACTACTACTATTACTACTATTGCCTCACTTTACTCCTCTTTGTCTTTTGTGCCACTACCAATACTCACTCTACTTACTACTACTTCTACTACTGCTTCTACTACTGCTTCTACTACAAGTATTGACCATATATGGACCAATATACTACCCCCCTTAAATCAGGGATAATTACAGCCAGCTCTACAGACCACTACCCCACCTTCCTCTTAACAAACATTAATAAACCACCACTGGAATACAACAAAGTTTACTTTAGACTTCATGATGAGGCCTCCATAAGTAACTTCATAGCAGAGCTGGGGTTGGTTGACTGGCCTACTGAATTATCCAATGCCACTGGTATCGATGATTGGACAGACATATTTCTTAATAAATTACTTAGACTATACAACAAACATTGTCCCATAAAAATGAAACAGATTACGAACAAACGGCTAGGTTGTCCATGGCTAACTAACAGCATACTAAGATCCATTGATAAGAAACATCAATATGAAAAGCAATATAGACAGGGCCTAATATACAAAAATACTATTAAACACTATGCATCCGTTCTCACTAAACTAATAAGAAAGGCCAAGCAATTGTACTATTCCAGCAGATTCACCGAAACAAGAAGAGATATAAAAAAGACCTGGAAAACACTCTCTCAGATTCTGGGCATCCACAAACTGAAAAAAACTAGGGATATTGTCCTGACTAAACCAAATGAAACACAACTACAGCCTATTGATACAGCTAACAAGTTAAATGACTTCTTCTCAACCATAGGATCAAATCTCGCCAGTAAAATCCCAGGTACCAATGCCTGAGCAAGTGATTACTTAGATGGAAATTTCCCAACCGAACCCACTGAAGTCACCATGATTATAAAATCACTTAAGAATAAATCAGGGAATCTGTCTCAAGTCCCACCACTATTGTACACACGAGTGACTCATGTCCTTTCGCCTGCTATTTCACTACTTTTTAACAATTCACTAGAAACTAGCACTTTCCCGGCACCCCTCAAGACAGCAAAGGTGGTGACCCCAAAGATGTAAAAAACTACAGTCGAATCTCAAACTTACCGTTGCTATCCAAAATTTTTGAGAAACTCGTGCACAAGAGACTATATTCGTTTATTACAGTGCAAAGCATAATCAACCCCTGCCAATTTGGCTTTAGAAAAAACAAAAGCACAAACAATGCAATTGTAAAAATGCTGAACCTACTTTACAGAGCACTTGAAAACAAGGAATATCCGTTAGGACATTCCCCGTGTCTGGCTAAATCTATACAAACGTTCAATGTACATTAAAAGGCCTAAAATCTGGAACTCCCTACCTGAAAACTCCAGAACTGCAGACTCAGCCACCATTTTCAACACTATCATCAAAAAACATCTTATCTCACTTACACACCCCACCATCAACTAAATACATGAAAACCACCGATTCACACACACACACACACACACACACACATCCTCCTCATCTACACCAACACTGACCCAAAGGGCAGTAAACACAAAATTCCGAATATAGCTATTGTCTAATAAATCTCAAACTAGTCTTAAGTTTGCCTGATATACTCCAATATAGGAGCTTTAATAGAAACTATGTAACATGCCAAGACGAAACCATTCTCATTACTAATTTTACGATCTAAATATTCTGAACTACCTCACTATTGTAAATATATTTAATAATTTGAAATTTGTATTCATTTGTAATTTGTAATATAGATTAAGAACTAGTATTAGTCTGCCCAAAATGCCTTGCATGCCCAGGCAAGCTAGGCATGCTATTGGCCATCTTTGTAATTATTGTCTTCTAATTGTAAACCACACATTGTAATCTTTACAGAGAAATAAAATAATCTTAATCTTAATCTATATATACTGGCTCCCTCACCTTCGTGTGTTAGTGTGACTTGCAAATGGTCCAAATGAACCCGTCATCATGACTCACGAAATCGTAAAGACAAGATTGCAAACAGTGTTTACAATCGTGTCATTACGATTTCGTGAGTCACGATGACGGCTTTGAGGGGACTTGAACTAGAGTTCGCCATGGCCACGCTGGCGGGAGATTCATCTGTAAAAACTTGCATTAGTGGTCACAGTGGGACCCATGCTAAACTCCCTATGGTGTATAAATATATCTAGTAATATTATTGTAGCCAGCTGGCCCAGTGGCTAACGCGTCGGTCTGAAGTTTTACGACTCACCAGCCGCGAGTTCCATTCCCACCCATACCGTGGTTTGTCCAAGTGAAACCGAAACGTCATCATAAACTTCTCTCTTTCATGTGCAGGTTATTTGAAGAAAAGAGGCATTCACAAGCTATCATAGGAAATTAATATCCCAATATTTTTACTAAAAATAGTGAATTAAGACAAAGCCCAAATATAATTCTAACCTTTACCTAAAATACTCCAGCGTTAAAGTTAAACTGAGGAGGTATTCCCTCCTTATCTCAGAGAGAACATGCCGGTTTGAAGTCGCTCAGAAGTTGCATTATCAAGTTGTCAGCATTGAAATGTTGATATTAACTAATACGACACTCAAAAATCATCGCACGAAGAGCAGAATTTAAATTTTCCTAATTTCTCCCCCCCCCCAAAAAAAAAAAAAAAAACTTGGACAACACAACTCAAAATCATCGCTAGCTTTTCTCTAGGTAGAAATGACCAGTTTTAAAGTAAGTAAACACAGCAAGAAAGCAAAATGTAGGTAAAGAAAGTATTAAAGTAAGTAAACACAGCAAGAAAGCAAAATGTAGGTAAAGAAAGTATTAAAGTAAGAAAACACAGCAAGAAAGCAAAATGTAGGTAAAGAAAGTATTAAAGTAAGAAAATAGCTACGTTTGATTTAAGCATTGTTTGCATAACACATAATTTTTTAACAATGGTCTTGGGGGAACACAGATATTATTGGCACACTGATGAAAATTTTGCAGATTTAATCAAAGATAACCCAATATAGACAAAACACTGCCTTATTTCTAACCAAATGTCGTGCATTTTCCAGTTACTGCGCAGAATTCAACGATGCCATTAAAGATTGAATTCTTTGTAATGTGGAGGCATTCACAGCTGATCCAGTCAATGAGAAAATAAGTCCAGTTCCTTGAATTAATAACTAAAAGCCCCTTACCATCAAGGTAATAAAATGCAATAATGTAAAAAAATACTAAACCATTTCGAGATAAAAAAAAATAGCAAAATTACAACTATTTACTCTTGTAACAATACACGAGCGATGAAATTTTAAAAGTGATCAGAAGAGGCTTTCTCTAGTTATCACATGGAAATATAATCTGGCAACAACCAACATATTATTATCCATAGTTCACCTATGACCACAAATTATCTTATGACTCGTGCCGTTGGTTTAACACCAGTGTTGAAATTTAAAGCTTATTGAATAAAGCGCTTTGGAGTTATTAACGAAATTTTGAATAAAATGTTGCTGAAAATGTTCTAAAAATAGGAACGTCTTTCCCTAATACATTAAACAATGCTCTTAAAACGCGATATTTTTAGTTTTCGTTTTTAATTTGTATTCTATTTAAAATACTGAATAATTTCATGAGAACAAAAATGACTTTTGTTATTAAAAAAATCCCACAAAAGCAAATTGGGTGCTCAAATTAGTAAAAAAAAAAAAACTTCAAAGATACACAAACTCTTAGGGTTTGAAGCCGATCGAGAATGGAATTCTCTAGTTACTACATGGGAAACAAATTATTTAATGAAATATTCAAATTGAAAGCCAAGCTTTCTTCTAATGAAACCCACCAACATAGGAAGTTTAAAACCGATCAGAAAAATCAGTCAAATGATCTGAAAACACGATTCCATTTTTTAAATTTCAGTACATTTTTGAATTGACACCTATTCAACCTATTCACTCCGAATGAATAATCACGAATATTATGAAGACGGTCAGAGGACTCATTCTTTAGTTATTGAATATAAATGAATTATTTAACTACTATTATTATCATATCAGTCGTTTCATACCGAGGCAGGGTGACCCAAAAAAAGGAGAATCACTTTCATCATCACTCACTCCATCACTGTCTTGCAAGAGGCGCGCTACACTACAGTTCAAAAACTGCAACATATCTGCAACCATTATTGAGAGCGCAGACACTGTACTTACCACACCACAAATAAATTAGTTGAAGTTCTAAAACTTAGTCATTGTGGTTGTCATTGTGGTTGTATATAAGCCACAAGATGCAACTTCCTAACAGTTCAACAAACAGTTATTAACAATTGATTACTCTCTGGAAACCTTCCAGCCCCAGCCTCAAACATCTTGCTGCTTGGGGAGTTCAGTCTAAGACATACAAAATGGAAGAATTTAGTAAAAAATTTTATAGCAGAGACTATCCGTGGAGGCAGCTCAGATGATAAGTCACACTCACATGAGCTGCTGAATCTCTGCAATAAATAAACCCTAAGCCAACAGATAGTGAAGCCAACAAGACTGAAAACACACTTGACCTTATTTTCAGGGGTCCTGATCAGCAAATGAGTACAGCTACGAAGGTGAATTCACCAAATTCTTCTTCAACAACAAGAACATGAACTGGGATCAGGTAAACCACGTCTCAAATCAAACATATTTGGAAGATATCTTAAATATCATGGTCCCAAACCAATGCTTTGAAAGTTTCGACTTCCTGGCAGCTGAAATATATTCAAGGTATATTCCCTTAAGAAAAAAGAAGAGAAAAAGTAAACTGGAGAGAGAGAGAGAGAGAGAGAGAGAGAGAGAGAGAGAGAGAGAGAGAGAGAGAGAGAGAGAGAGAGAGAGAGAGAGAGAGAGAGAGAGAGAGACGCTCTCTCTACAGAAGAAGGCACAGAATCCCTGAGCTCCTCAAAGGGGCTAGAATATCTGAAATATGGAAGGAAGCACTGACCAGGGAAGTGGAAAATATTGAGCGTAAGTTAAATAATTCATGCAGGATCCAGGAGAGACAAGAGAAGCTAAAATCAATTAGTGCAATCGAAAGAAATTCGAAATATTTCTTTTCATATTCCAAAAACAAGGCAAAAACTTCACCTTCTACCTGGCCCCTTGCTCAGACAAGATGGGACTTACACAGATGAGAACAAAGAAATGAGATAAATACTGAAGTCTTAATATAACTCTGTTTAAACCGAGCCATTAATCAGTCTAACGATCGACAATCCAAATAATTTTTTTCATGAATGAGCCTCAAAACCCTGTCAATGTATGCCAAATTTCTGCTATAACACTAACTCCACTGGACTTTGAGGAAGCCAATGACAACATGCCCATGCACTCAGCCCCAGGCCCAGACTCGTCTAAGACCTACAAGAAACCTTTTTGTGTGCATTAAGAATGTTATGGAGAGGGAGCATAGACACAGGTGAAATCCGACAGTCACTAAAAACAACAGATACAGCCCCATTCCATAAAGGTGGCAGCAAAGTAATTGTTAAGAACTATAGATAAATAGCTCTAACGTCCCACATCATAATTTTTTTAAAGAATTCTAAGAAGTATGATTGGAAATCGCTTGGATTCCCAACAATTGCACAATCCAAGGCAGCATGGGTTCAGAACAAGTCGATCCTGCCTCTCGCAACTACTGCACCACTATGACATGATCTTGGATACACTGGAAGACAAACAGAATGCTATAGTAGTATACATAGATTTTGCAAAAGCAAAGTGCGATAATGGTGTAATAGCGCTAAAACGCGCAATAAAGGGATAACTGACATAATGAGCAGATAGATCTTCAACTTGTTAAATAATTGAACACAAAGAGTAGTGGTAAACAAATTCGAAGGATGCCAAAAGGCACAGTACTCTCCACAATCCTGTTCCTTATCCTCATATCAGATATAGACAGAGATGTAAACCATAGCATCGTGTCATCCTTTGCGGACAATACTAGAATCTGCATGAGAGTGTCATCCATTGAGGACACAGTAAATTTCCAAGCAGATATAAACCAAGTTTTTAAATGGGCAATGGAAAACAATATTATGTTCCATGAAAACAAATTCCAACTACTCCGTCATGGAAAACTAAAGGAAATAATAGCTAGAACTGCGTATACTACAAACTCTAATAACAAATAGAATGGAAAAGGAGTGTGAAGGACTTGGCAGTGTTATTGTCAGATGATCTATCCTTCAAGGATCACAACAGTGTCGCTATCACATCTGCTAGGAAAATGATAGGATGGATAATGAGATCTTTCAATACAAGGGATGCCAAGCCAATTATGATCCTTTTTAAATCACTCGTTCTTTCTAGGATTTAATACTCTTGTACACCAACAGCCCCATTCAAGGCAGGTGAAATAGCAGATCTAGAATTCTGTCAAACACCTTAACTACTGGGAACACTTGGAATCACTTGACTTGTACTCATTGGAGTGCAAGCACATCAACTGTGCTTGTGAGGTCAAAAGGGTAGACCTAATTAACCAGAAAATTGTCAAGGAAACGGCTAGAGAAGAGAGAGAGATTGGGGCAAGTCCGGTGAGTGGGAGGCCTGGACAGCCGTGTGTGTACTGGGCCACGCATTGCGAATCTCAGGTCAGCTGGTCGGTGAATTAAGAGTGAGTACAAGTCCTTGTTACTGATAACATCTACCCTTCCCAATGGTAATAAGTTTCATAGGTCGATTATTATATTATGTAATTCTCCGTAAGGATATGTTGTATTCACGCTCTTCATGTTATTAAGTAAACTATAACCATAGTTCCCATTTTTATTTGTACCCTCTTATGCTATTCCTTATTCTGTTAAGCACTGGGATAATACAGGAGACGTGCTCACTTGCTGGGATACCTCAAGCACAGTGAGTTAAGGTCTCACTACATCATAATATACACCTGGAAAATCCTAGAGGGACTGGTCCCAAATCTGCTCACAAAAATCACTCTCTACGAAGGAAAGAGATTGGTCAGACTGTGCAATATACCCCCAGCGGTGAATCCCACCGCTGCCACCACTTGTTGTACGGGTATTGAGAGAGATAATAAGGGGTATCAAGTAAACTCACGGATGGATGGTGGAGTAGCTATATTACGTGAGAGAGGAATGGTAACCCAGAACCTCCTGTCTGCTTGTAGGTCTATGGCGTAGTGAGAGCGATGCCTCTGTGTGGGCATACACATGCGCACCAGCCTCTGACGTCAGCGGGTATTGTGACGTCACACGCAAAGGGACCGTCTATGTAAAACTAAGATGATTCTGATACACTACACAAGTGTATTTATGATACTGACACAACATTGAAGGAAGGGATGGACTCAGAAGTGTCCTGTTTGCAGATGATGTGAAGTTAATGAGGAGAATTAAATCAGATGTGGATCAGGCAGGACTACAAAGAGACCTGGAGAGGCTGAATGCGTGGTCCAGAAACTGGGTCTTAGAATTTAACCCCGCGAAATGCAAAGTCATGAAGATCGGGGAAGGGCAAAGAAGACCGCAGACAGGCTAGGTGGCCAAAGACTGCAAACCTCACTCAAGGAAAAAATTCTAGCGGTGAGTATAATACTGAGCACGTCTCCGGAAGCACACATCAACCAGATAACTGCTGTGGCATATGGGCGCCTCGCAAACCTGAGAATAGCGTTCCGATACCTCAGTAAGGAATCGTTCAAGACTCTGTTCACTGTGTACGTCAGGCCCATACTGGAGTATGCAGCACCAGTTTGGAACCCACACCTGGTCAAGCACGTTAAGAAATTAGAGAAAGTGCAAAAGTTTGCAACAAGGCTAGTTCCAGAGCTAAGGGTAATGTCCTACGAAGAAAAGTTAAGGGAAATCTTCCTGACGACACTGGAGGACAGGAGGGTCTGGAGAGACATGATAACGACAAACAAAATACTGCGAGGAATAGATAAGGTACAGAGACAGGATGGTCCAGAGATGGGACACAGAAACAATAGGTCACAATTGGAAGTTGAAGACTCAGATGAGTCAAAGGGATGTTAGGAAGTATTTATTCAGCCACAGAGTTGTCAGGAAGTGGAATAGTCTGGCAAGTGATGTGGTGGAGGCAGGAACCATATATAGTTTTAAGATGAAGTGTGATAAAGCTCATGGAGCTAGGAGAGGGAGGACCTAGTAGCAGTCAGTGAAGAAGCGGGGCCAGGAGCTGAGTCTCGACCCTTGCAACCACAAATAGGTGAGTACACACACACACACCTACACACACACACACGCACATATTTATATACCTACACACAGTATTTGGTACTTAAATCCAGAAGTCAGGGCGTGAAGGCAGGTGTGTCTATTAGACTAGTGCCACTAGAGAAAACAATAAAAAGAAAAGGTTACATTCTACTAAGAATAAACTGTCTAGTAAATACAAAGAGGATACAGAAACTTGAGTCTAGTGTAGAGTCTACTAGGCCTCACAAACAATACACACACATAAAAGCGTGTGAGAACATATATTGTGCGTACACACACAAGTACACGAACCATCATCGCCACCGCTGTAAACGCTGATCCCTCACACCTACACTCTAACCACCCTCTGCCACACATACTCCTCCACACAATCCCACACTCCTCCCTCTCACTCTCACACTCTCTCACTCTCTCTCTCTTTCTCTCTCTTCCTCTTTCTCTTCCTGCTCCTCCTCCTCCTCCCCCTATTTCTTCCTCTCCCCACTTGTCTTTCCCTCACTTCCTTTCCCTCGTTCTCCCTGTACTCCCTATCCTTTCCCGCATCTCACTTTCCCCCTGACACTGTCTTCCCCTCCCACTTTCTATCCCTCTCCCCCTACCTACCTCCCACCCCCTTATCTCCACACACACACACACACACTAGTGGGTAAAGCTCTTGCTTCACGCACGGAGGGGCCGGGTTCAATTCCCGGCGGGGCAGAAACATTTCGAAGTGTTTCCTTACATACACATACACACATACATATATACAACAGGCCTAGTGTCTAACTGACATGTGCCTAGGACAAAATGGTAACAAAATGGTAACTAACTAACATGTGCCTAGGACAAAATGGTAACTAACACACACATCACAAACGACCACACGAAAACACAAGTTTTTCTTTCTGTGGTGATAAAAAAAAATGGGTTGCTAAACAGCAGGACGGAGAACCAGGGGACTTGTGGATGAGCCTGGGAGGGAAGATTGGGTGGCAGAGCTCATGAAAAGGGAGGAAGAGTGGGGAAGGAAGCTAGAAATGCTTAGAAGAGCAGTACAGGAATGATATCAGGAACTGCTGCATCAGTCACAGACGAGGGGGACTATAGGGAACAAAGGAGCTATACTATATGTAGAGGCCCTATCAGACCACTGTGGAGCCCAGGAAAAGTCGAGCACACCAGGAACAAATAAGGGGTCTAAAAAAAATTGAAGGAACCAAGCTATATGCAGAGGCTCAATCAGATCATAGTAGTGCAAAGGAAAAGCTGAGAAGGAAACATGACAGGGAAGCAACTAAATTGTCTCAAAGGATGCAAACTGAAATACAGTGGGACGACGAAAGGGAAAGGTTAGTTTTTGTTTATGGGCTCCAGGAAGTTGAAGGGAAAATTTATAAAGCAAGAAGACAGGAGGAGAAAAAAGTGATTGAAAGTATCATGAAAGCAATAGAAGAGGACGACAGACCCATTTGATATATTTTCTGAGAATAGGGTGATTTGCAAGAGGAAGAAATTGGCCAGACAAAGTGATTTTCAAGGAAGAATCAGCTCAAAACAGGATCCTGCAGGAGAAAGCATGACTAAGGGATATACTGATGTACCAGAGGGTGTTCCTCGACCACGACAGAACACAAAAAGGCAGAAACTGAAAGAGAGGGTACCAAGACGCAAGGAGGAATGAGAGGCAAAGACGGAAAAGAGCAGGAGAACACAGATTCAGGAGGAAGAGCAAATACAACCTCCCTCAGAACCACCCAGAGAAGGATCTCAACCACGACAACCCCAATGCAACCAAACAATCTAACCCAAAACCCACACACTGTACCCTCTGTCCCACCCACCTCATCACAAACTTCACCCCCACAACAACCCCTCATAGTTCCCAGGTCTCCCGCTCCCCCAACCCCAGTGTTCTCTCCAGACCACAGTTTTAGAAAAGAAGTTGAAAGTTTGGTATATGAATGAGGATGGAACAACAAATAAATGTGAAAGAATGAAGGGGACGTCCCCAGACATCATAGCAGTCACAGAAACGAAATTCATAGGGTGATAATAGACACAGTCCTCCCACCTGGATATCAGATCCTGAGGAAAGATAGAGGGAGAAAAGGGGAGGGAGGAGTTGCACTTCTCATTATAAACTGATGGGGATTTGAAATGGAAGGAATGGACGAAATTGGTGAAAGGGACTACATAGTAGGTACAATTCAGTCTGGGGGACATAAGGTAGTCATTGCAGTGATGTACAGCCCACCACAGAACTGCAGGAGGCCAAGAGAAGAATATGAAGAGAGCAACAGAGCACTGGTGGACACTAGCTGAGGTGGCCAGAAGAGCTCACACAGGTAGAGTAAAGTTACTAGTTATGTACGATTTCAATCACAAAGAGTTTGATTGGGAAAACCTGGAGCCACATGGGGGTCCCGAAACATTGAGAGCCAAGATGATGGCGGTGGTACTTTAAAACCTCATGCATCAACATGTTAGGGACACTTCCAGAGAGAGAGGGGAGGATGAACCAGCAAGACTCTATCTCGTTTATCCATGAGTAGCTCGGACATTGAGGATGTCACATATGAAAGGCTCGTTGGAGCTAGTGATCACGTGGTTCTGAGCTTTGAATACATACCAGAGTTACAAGTGGAGAGGGTAACAGGAGTAGCATAGGAAAGCCAAACTACAAAAGGGTGGGACTACAAAAGTATGAGGAACTTCCTGCAGGAGGTTCAGTGGGAAAGACAATTGTTAGGAAAATCAGTAAACAAAATGATGGACAATGTAACAACAAAATGCAAGAAGGCAGAGGAAAGGTTTGTTCCCAAGGGCAACAGAAATAATGGGAAGATCAGAACAAGCCCCTGGTTTTCCCAAAGATGTAGGGAGGCAAAAACAAAGTGCACTAGAGAATGGAAAAAGTAGAGAAGACAAAGAACTCAGGAAAAAAAGAGATTAGTCGAAGACCCAGAAATGAGTATACACAGATAAGAAGGGAGGCCTAGCGACAGTACGAAAACGACATAGCATCAAAAGTCAAGTCTGATCCGAAGCTGTTGTATACCCATATCAGGAGGAAGACAGCAGTCAAGGACCAGGTAATCAGGTTGAGGAAAGGTGCGGGGTTCACAAGAAACGACCGATAAACATGTGAGGAGCTCAACATGAGATTTAAGGAAGTATTTACAGTGGAGACAAAAAGGAATCTGGGAAGACAGAACAGGGAGGGAGGGTACACCAACAAGGGATATACCAACAAGTGTCGGATGAAATACATACAACCGAAAAGAAGGTTAAGAAGCTGCTATGTGACCTTGATATCTCAAAGGCGGTGGGACTGGACAACATCTCTCCTTGATTCCTTAGAGAGGGAACAGAGATGCTGTGTGTGCCACTAACAAAAATTGTCAACACATGCATTGAAACTGAGTAACTATCTGAGGTATGGAAGACGACATATGTAATCCTTATTATTAAGAAAGGAAACAGACACGAGGCACTAAACTATAGACCACTTTCACTGACATGTATAATATGCAAAGTCATGGAGAAAATTATCAGGAGGAGAGAAGTAGAGCACCAAGAACGGAACAAGCTTATAAATGACAACCAGCACGGATTCATGGAAGGCAAATCCTGTGTCACAAACCTACTGGAGTTTTATAACAAGGTAACAGAAGTAAGACACGAGAGAGATGGGTGGGTAGATTGCATTTTCTTGGACTATAAGGTCAACAACACAGTTCCTTACAAGCGATAAGTGCAAAAGCTAGAGTATCAGGCACAAATAACAGGAAGGGCACTGTAATGGATCAGAGTGGGCGCCTGTGACAAGCGGGGTTCCACAGGCGTCATTCCTAGGACCAGTGTTATTTTTGGTATTTATGAATGACATGGCGGAAGGGATAGACTCAGAAGTGTACCTGTTTGCAGGAGATGTGAAGTTAATGAGGAGAATTAAATCGGAAGAGGATCAGACAGGACTACAAAAAGACGTGGACAGGCTGCAAGCCTGGTCCATCAACTGGCTGATCGAATTTATCCCCGCCAAATTCAAAGTCTGAAGATAGGGAAAGGGCAAAGAAGACCGTAGACAGATTATAGGCTAGGAGGCCAAAGACTGCAAACCTCACTCAGGGAAAAGGGTCTTGGGGTGAGCATAATACCGAGCACATCTCCTGAGGTGTGCATCAACCAGATAACTGCTGCAACAAATGGGCGCCTGTGAAACATGTAAATAACGTTCCGATAACACACACACACTCACATCCACACACATACAATCCCATGCACATACACACATATTCATGCACTCACATTCATACGCACACACACACACACACGCACGAACACGCACACACACACGCACAGAAGACTGCACACCATGTCCGTCAGACCCATAATGGAGTATGCAGCACCAGTTTGGAACCCACACCTGGTCAAGCACGTCAAGAAATTAAAAAAAGTGCAAAGGTTTGCAACAAAGCTAGTTAAAGAGTTAAGGGGAATGTCCTGCGAAGAGAGGTTAAGGAAAAACGGCCTGACGACACTGGAGGACAGGAGGGTTAGGGGAGACATGATAATGACATACAAAATACTGCGAGGAATTGACAAGGTGAACAGAGACAGGATGTTCTAGAGATGAGACACAGGAACAAGGGGTCACAATTAGAAGTTGAAGACCCAGATGAGTCAAAGAGATGTTAGGAAGTATTTCTTCAGTCATACATTTGTCAGAAAGTAGAACAGTCTGGCAAGCGACGTAGTAGAGACAGGATCTATGCATAGTTTTAAGACGAGGTATGATAAAGTTCATGGAGCATGGAGAGAGGACCTAGTAGCAACCACAAATAGATGAGTACAAATAGGTGAGTACAGGAGCCAGTTGATCACATTGTCTAGCTGTCCTCATCCTAATATTGCATCCTTCAGGTCACCAGCGTCACTCGCCCCTCACTCACCAGTGTCACTCGCCCCTCACTCACCAGCGTCACTCGCCCCTCACTCTCCGCCAGTATATACTGTTTTTCTAACGTCGGTTTGTTAGAAGTGATCAAGGTCCCAGGACCGCAACGTTTTCTAATAAATGTCCTAGTGTTTGCTTGCGTGTTTTTCTAAACCAACATTGTGAAGAATACGCTCCTTTCTACGTTTGTTTCTTGAATGAAGTAGTAATATATATAAAACCAAACATTGGTTGCCTTCCTATATACTGTAAATTTTAAATTTCTATCAATTCGGTAAATGAAAGCATCAAGGAAGGGGAGTCTGCAATCCATTTCCTTTTCAACTGTAAAGTTCATAAACGGGGAACGTGAGTTGAGTCTTGATAAGAAACTACAAAGATCAAGAGAGAACGGAATCATCTACAGAACTGAACCATCTGGTTTGGATAGGAATGATAACTTTCAACAATTTTCGTCTTACAAAACACCACGTACAAATTACTCAGAACAAAAGCTAATGAATTCCTCAATGACATTCCATGTTTTTGGGAATAATATTTTCCCTCAAATACGAACCAGGATATCAACAACAAATAATTTAATTAAATCAATGATATTTTGGGGGGTAACGGCATAGGAAGCTAATCAAATTCAACTTCCAAGCGAGACAAGTATCAACCGAAATGTTAAAAAAAACACTGATATAAATAAATATGTGAATAGTGAGTCAAAAACCTCAGTTATGTGAAGATTAAATATAAAGTGAAATCTTACATGTGAGCGAGAGAGGAACTGTAGCAGCTTGTGAGAGGTCTGGAGTGTAGTGAGAGCAATGACAACACAGCCCGTGAAGAAGCTTATGAAGAGTTGTTGAGCACTTGGGATACTCTCATTGGTCAGCGTCACCCAATGAGCAGAGAGTCGTCAGCACATGATAGGGTGAGTAATTAACACACACACATACACGCACACACAATATTCAACACGTATATCGAAACAGGGCAACTTCCTGAGGTATGGAAGACAGCAAATGTAGTCCCAATTTTTAAAAAAGGAGACAGACATGAAGCACTAAACTACAGACCAGTGTCACTGACATGTATAGTATGCAAAGTCTTGGAGATTATCAGGAGAAGAGTGGTGGAGCACCTAGAAAGGAATGAGCTTATCAACGACGGCCAACACGGTTTCAGGGACGGGAAATCCTGTGTCACAAACCTACTAGAGTTCTATGACAGGGTGACAGCAGTAAGACAAGAGAGAGAGAGGGTGGGTATATTGCATTTTCTTGGATTGTAAGAAGGCGTTTGACACGGTTCCACACAAGAGATTAGTGCAAAAGCTGGAGGACCAGGCAGGGATAACAGGAAGGCACTACAATGGATCAGGGAATACCTGTCAGGAAGACAGCAGCGAGTCATGGTACGTGATGAAGTGTCAGCGTAGGTACCGGTGACGAGTAGGGTTCCTCGGGGGTCAGTCCTAGGACCGGTGCTGTTTCTGGTATTTGTGAATGACATGACGGAAGGAATAGACTCCGAAGTGTCCCTGTTTGCAGATGATGTGAAGTTGATGAGAAGAATTCAATCAGACGAGGACCAGGCAGAACTACAAAGGGACCTGGACAGGCTGCAAGCCTAGTCCAGCAATTAGCTCCTGGAGTTCAACCCCACCAAGTCCAAAGTCATGAACATTGGGGAAGGGCAAAGAAGATCGCAGATGGAATACAGTCTAGGGGGCCAAAGACTACAAACCTCACTCAAGGAAAAAGATCTGAGGGTGAGTATAACACCAGGCACATCTCCTGGGGCGCACATCAACCAAATAACTGCTGCAGCATATGGGTGTCTAGCAAACCTAAGAACAGCATTCCGACATCTAATAAGGAATCGTTCAGGACCCTGTACACTGTGTACGTTAGGCCCATACTGGAGTATGCAGCACCAGTTTGGAACCCACACCTAGCCAAGCACGTAAAGAAACTAGAGAAAGTGCAAAGGTTTGCAACAAGACTAGTCCCGGAACTAAGGGGTATGTCCTATGAGGAAGAGGTTAAGGGAAATCTACCTGACGACACTGGATGACAGGAGAGATAGGGGCAACAAGATAACGACATATAAAATACTGATAGGAATTGATAAGGTAGATATAGACAGAATGTTCCAGAGATGGGACACATCAACAAGGGGAGACAGTTGGAAGTTGAAGACTCAGATGATTCACAGGGATGTTAGGAAGTATTTCTTCAGTCACAGTGTGTGTGTGTGGAAGTGATGTAGTGGAGGCAGGATCCATTCATAGCTTCAAAGAAGAGGTATGATAAAGCTCATTGCGCAGGGAGAGTGACCCAGTAGTCAGTGGGGCAGGGCTATGCTTGAAAGAGGCCCGGGGCCAGGGAGCCTTCACGCACACTAGGTGAGGTCGAAACATTTACCTAACACACACACACACATACATACAACACAGCAAATCGACAGCTAGACTGACAACTAACACACACACACACACACACTCACATTAGCGTTCCGTTACCTTAACAAGGAATCGTTCAAGACACTGTACACCGTGTACGTCATTGCCCATACTGAGTATGCAGCACCAGTCTGGAACCCACACCTGGTCAAGCACGTCAAGAAATTAGAGAAAGAGCAAAGGTTTGCGACAAGGCTAGTTCCACAACTCAGGGGACTGCCCTATGAAGAAAAGTTGAGGGAAATAGGACTAACAACACTGGAGGACAGAAGGGTTAGAGGAGACATGATAACGACATACAAAATACTGCGGGGAATTGACAAGGTAGATAGTGACAGGATGTTCCATAGAGGGAACACAGACACAAGGGGACACAACTGGAAGCTGAAGACTCAGATGAGTCAAAGGGATGTTAGGAAGCACTTTTCAGCCATAGAGTAGTTAGGAAGTGGAATAGTCTAGCGAACGATATAGTGGAGGCGGGAACCATACATAGTTTTAAGACAAGGTATGATAAAGCTCATGGAACAGGAGAGCAGAGACCCAGTAGGGGAGAGCGAAGAGGCGGGACCAGGAGCTGAGTCTCGACCCCTGCTACCACAATTAGGTGAGTACAATTAGGTGAGTACACACACACACACAATCACTCATGCACACTCACAAACACACACACACACACACAAACACACACACAAGTGGGCAACATAGCAATGGTGAACACACTAGCTGAAGTGGCAAGAAGAGCTCACTCGAGCCTATACTGGAGTATGTAGCACCAGTTTGGAACCCACACCTGGTCAAGCACGTCAAGAAATTAGAGAAAGAGCAAAGGTTTGCAACAAGGCTAGTTCCAGAGCTAAGGGAAATGTCATACGAAGAAAGGTTAAGAGAAATCGGCCTGACGACACTAGAAGACAGGAAGGATAGGGGAGACATGGTAACGGCATACAAAATTCTGCGAGGAATAGATAAGGTGGACAGAGAAAGGATGTTCCAGAGGTGGAACACAGAAACAAGGGGTCACAATTGAAAGTTGAAGACTCAGATGTGTCAAAGGGATGTTAGGAAGTATTTCTTCAGTCACAGAGTTGTCAGGAAGTGGAATAGTCTGGCAAGTGAGGTAGTGGAGGCAGGAACCATACATAGCTTTAAGACGAGGTATGATAAAGCTCATGGAGCAGGAAGAGAGAGAACCTAGTAGCAATCAGTGAAGAGGCGGGGCCAAGAGCTATGACTCAACCCCTGCAACCACAAATAGATGAGTACAAAAAGCGGAGTACACACACACATTATCTCAGTATGTCACGAAAAATCATTATCCGACAAACTCACTCATTTTTCCCTACGGGAAAGCTTTTAATGGGTACCAGGTGTCACTCTGTGTAGAGCATCTCTCATCCCCTGCATCTCGCATCCCCTGCATCTCTCATCCCCTGCATCTCTCATCCCCTGCATCTCTCATCTCCTGCATCTCTCATCCCCTGCATCTCTCATCCCCTGCATCTCTCATCCCCTGCATCTCTCATCTCCTGCATCTCTCATCCCCTGCATCTCTCATCCCCTGCATCTCTCATCCCCTGCATCTCTCATCCCCTGCATCTCTCATCTCCTGCATCTCTCATCCCCTGCATCTCTCATTCTCTGCATCTCTCATCCCCTGCATCTCTCATCTCCTGCATCTCTCATCCCCTGCATCTCTCATCCTCTGCATCTCTCATCCCCTGCATCTCTCATCCCCTGCATCTCTCATCCCCTGCATCTCTCATCTCCTGCATCTCTCATCCCCTGCATCTCTCATCCCCTGCATCTCTCACCTCCTGCATCTCTCATCTCCTGCATCTCTCATCCCCTGCATCTCTCATCCCCTGCATCTCTCATCCCCTGCATCTCTCACCCCCTGCTCCATCTCCTCACAACACAAAATCTTGTTAACCAATTCCATAACATGATTACCAAAATCTAAGATCACTATTGCTATGATCACTAAAACAAAGACCTAAGACAACCTAACCATCACCTATGACAAGATCACTACAGCTAAGAACACAATGATCACTATTACTAAGAACCCTGAACACACTCATCTATACACACCAACAACAAGCCTCAATAACTCACAACACTCCCAACATGTTACAACATTCAAGCACCCACAATTTTTTCACTCCTAATGTTCACAACAGATATTTCCCACACACCACAGTCAACACCTCAACTCTAAATGTGTGCAGGTACATTCCCCAGCCCAGATAATGATCATAGGTCATCCAAAGAAGAACCTGAGGCCATGAACTGACCAACACTACCACACCCTTACCACCACATCCATCAATATCAACATTATCACCATCAACTCCATCAATACTCATTCTCCAGCATCAATAGTCAACTCTAACTTCCATTATATCCTTCACACACCAACGACCAACATTTTTTTTCACTCATACGCTCCAACAATATGCCATAAAAACTCTCAATTTTCATTCTTAACTTTTCAGTTAGTTTTAATACCCTCAACACCCACATCATGGTACAACATTCATGCACCCTCAACACCCACATCATGGTGCAACATTCATGCATCCTCAACACCCACATCATGGTACAACATTCATGCACCCTCAACACCCACATCATGGTACAACATTCATGCACCCTCAACACCCACATCATGGTGCAACATTCATGCATCTTCAACACCCACATCATGGTACAACATCCATGCACCCTCAACACCCACATCATGGTACAACATTCATGCACCCTCAACACCCACATAATAGTACAACATTCATGCACCCTCAACACCCACATCATGGTACAACATTCATGCACCCTCAACACACACATCATGGTACAACATTCATGCCCCCAAACACCTACATCATGGTACAACATCCATGCACCCTCAACACCCACATCATGGTACAACATTCATGCACCCTCAACACCCACATAATAGTACAACATTCATGCACCCTCAACACCCACATCATGGTGCAACATTCATGCACCCACAATACCCACATCATGGTACAACATTCATGCACCCTCAACACACACATCATGGTACAACATTCATGCACCCTCAACACACACATCATGGTACAACATTCATGCACCCTCAACACACACATCATGGTACAACATTCATGCACCCTCAACACACACATCATGGTACAACATTCATGCACCCTCAACACCCACATAATGGTGCAACATTCATGCACCCACAACACCCACATAATGGTACAACATTTTGGCACCCTCAACACCCACATCATTGTACAACATTCATGCACCCTCAAAACACACATCATGGTACAACATTCATGCACCCTCAACACAAACATCATGGTACAACATTCATGCACCCTCAACACCCACATCATGGTACAACATTCATGCACCCTCAAAACACACATCATGGTACAACATTCATGCACCCTCAACACACACATCATGGTGCAACATTCATGCACCCACAACACCCACATCATGGTACAACATTCATGCACCCTCAACACCCACATCATGGTGCAACATTCATGCACCCACAACACCCACATCATGGTACAACATTCATGCACCCTCAACACCCACAGCATGGTACAACATTCATGCACCCTCAACACCCACATCATGGTGCAACATTCATGCACCCACAACACCCACATCATGGTACAACAATCATGCACCCTCAACACCCACATCATGGTGCAACATTCATGCACCCACAACACCCACATCATGGTGCAACATTCATGCACCCTCAACACCCACATCATGGTGCAACATTTATGCACCCACAACACCCACATCATGGTACAACATTCATGCACCCTCAACACCCACATCATGGTACAACATTCATGCACCCTCAACACACACATCATGGTACAACATTCATGCACCCTCAACACCCACATCATGGTGCAACATTCATGCACCCACAACACCCACATCATGGTACAACATTCATGCACCCTCAACACCCACATCATGGTACAACATTCATGCACCCTCAACACACACATCATGGTACAACATTCATGCACCCTCAAGACACACATCATGGTACAACATTCATGCACCCTCAACACACACATCATGGTACAACATTCATGCAACCTCAACACCCACATCATGGTACAACATTCATGCACCCACAACACCCACATCATGGTACAACATTCATGCACCCACAACAATTTAAAACCACCTTCTTCTAACCACGTCAAATCAAACTACTTTTGGATACTTTCAAATATCATTTGAAGACTTTCAAACTACTTTTGTATACTCTCAAATTACTCTTGGAGACTTCCAAATTACTTATGGATACTTCCTAATTACCTTAGGAGACTTTCGAGATTCATTTGTATACTTTTCTCAATATCTGTTAGAAAATGTTCTTTTTCTTTATAACATCCACAAAATCCCCAATTTTCACTTGGTACAAGAACTTCAACCCACTCCATTCTCCAACTTCTCAATTCACAACCACATACTAAATTTCCACAAAACCTTCTCATATCCTCCTCCTCCCACCCATTACCCCAGTTCTCCACAACTACCACTCCTCCCTACATCATCTCCTTAAATCATGTTCACCACACTTCATCTATTTCCCCTACTCCAACTCCTCAAATTACATCCCCCTCTCTATCTCATCCACACCTCTCCACATCCACCTCAACCTCCTACAGCCTCCAACTATCTTCCCAGCACCTTACACATCACCCACATCTCGCAACACCAACACTTATCCCTGCTCCATCTCCTCAAAACACTATAGTCATGACAACTAATCACCAAAACACAAAATACACACGTTCACAAAAAACATAATGACTAAAAACTCGTCAAGAACACTAAAGACTAATACTACTCACCAAAACCATTAAACTAACACTTGATCACAAAAAGCTAGTCATGCATTCACTTAAGACATAAACACAAAAAACTAAATACATACAATTAAGACATACATCACAAAAAAACTAGACATGATCACTAAAATCATGACAACTAACCAACGAAACACAAAATAGACTTGCTCACTTAAGATATATGAAGACATAAACTTTTACACAATAAATTATAAAGTCTAAAAACTTGTCAAGAACACTAATGACATGAATACTATTCACCAAAAAACACAAAACTAACACTTGCTCACATAAAACTAGACATACATTCACTTAAGACATATGAACACAAAAAAACATGAACACAAGAAAGCTACACACAAACTCTTTAGACATATGATCAGAAAAAACAAAAGCCATGATCACTAAAATCATGAAAACTAATCACCAAAACACAAAATAGACATGTTCACTTAAGACAGATGAAGACATAAACTTTTACAAAAAATACATAATGACTATTTACTCATGAAAACACTAAACACATGAATACTATTCACCAACAAAACACAAAACTATCACTTGATCACATAAAACAAGAGACACATTCACTTAAGAGATGTGAACACAAAAAACATGAACACGAAAAAAGCTGCACATGAACACTTAGGACATATGATCACAAAAAAACAATACATGACCAAAACACAAAAATTTACATGTTCATATAAGACGTATGAAGACAAACTTTTAGACAAACATAAAACTAATGACTAAATACTCATCAAGAACACTAAAAACATGGGCATTTTTCACAAATAAAGCACAAAACTAACACTTTATCACTAAAAATCTAGACATACAATCACTTAAGACATACGAACACAAAAAAGCTATATACACTAAAGACATACGATCACAAAAATTAGACATATACACTTAAAACAAACGGTCACAAAAATAGACATGTTCACTTAAGACTATGAACACATAAACTTTTACACAAAAACATGATGACTAAAAACTTGTCAAAAACACTATCAACAACAATATGATCACTAATCATCAAAAACAAAACTAACACATGATCACAAAACATAAACATAATCACTTAAGACATATGACAACATGGACTTTTTTACAAAAAGCATGGTGAGTAAAAACTCGAAAACTTCACTAAGAACAAGGGCACTTTTACAAAACTAACATCTGATCACAAAGAAGACTACTTACACAATCATTTAAAACATATGAACACAAAAACATGAACACAAAAAAATTAAACACAAACACTAAAAACACAAGCACTTAAGACATAAGAACACAAAAAAAGACATGATCACTAATGCCATGTTAACTAATCACCAAAACACAAAAATAGATATACAACCACTTAAGACATATGATCACAAAATCATGTTCACAAAAAGTTAATCACATACACTTAAGACATATGAACACAAAAAAGCTTTATACGAACACTAAAGTTAATGTTAAGTAATCTCCAAAACACAAGAAATTAGACATAATAACTTAAGACATATGAAAACATAATACAAAAAGCATGAAGACCGTACTAAAATCACTAAAATATTATCACTTGTTTCATGACAACCAGTATCTAAGACACAAATTGAACACCTTCATGAACACTAATAACTAAACATGAGCATTTAAGACATATGTCCACTAAAAACATGTTATAAACACCAAAAATCATACATCTGTTTAACACATTTTCATTTCTCACCTTGAACATCGTATCACATTTTCATTTCTCATCTTTGCTACCATGTCACATTCCTCACAAACAACCTCCCAAACACCATCCCTATGCACACCAATGTTCAGCCCCGTGTTATATCCTAGATACATTTAACCCGACGATCCATCTTGATGTTAGGAAAGAGAGTAGCCTTCTCCACTCTTAACACTACCCACACTTTTCTTTCTTTACACAGGGTTTGACATTAAGGATCCCTAGCATTATTGACCAACTATTTACAAGTTAAGGGTTCCTAACTTTATTGGCAAGCTAAGAGCTGTTATCTACATCAGCTCATTTGAAAGCATTTTTATTGTTATGAAACAAACAAGTAGGAAACAGGATAAAGTTGGAGCCATCTGTGGGCCAGCATTTTCATTTGACCAACTGACTTTAATCACATTGACATCATAATGCTGTACGAATGTGTTCCAGACTCTAGTCATCCTGGGGATAAATGATCTCAGATGAAGTGATGTTCTGGAGAAGGGTACAGCCAGAGTGAAGCTGGTGCTTTCTGCCCGTCTTGTGGTATTGAAGCTTGCTTCTCGCTGTCCTCGAAGTGGAGCCAAGTGTGGTACTTAGACAACATCAAGATGAATCGTCGGGTTAAATGCCTCTAGGAGATAACACGGGGCTGGACATTGGTGTGTATAGGAATAGTGTTTGGGGATGTTGTTTGTGAGAAATGTGACATGGTAGCAAGGAAGGGAAATGAAAAATGTGATATGATATTCAAGGTGAGAAATGAAAATGTGTTAAACAGATGTATGATTTTTGGTGTTTTCAACATGATTTTAGTGGACATATGTCCACTAAGATGTTCACTAAGGTGAAGGTTTATAAACTGATAGAAACAACTATTGTAGGATAGATGGGCTAGTGAGAGTGTAGGCAATGGGGTCGAAGATGTATGGGTAGGTTTAAGAATGTAGTGTTAGAGTGTTCAGCAGAAGTTTGTGGTTACAGGAAAGTGGGTGCGAGGGGGAAGAAGAGCGATTGGTGGAATGATGTAAAGAGAGTAGTAAGGGAGAAAAAGTTAGCATATGAGAGGTTTTTACAAAGTAGAAGTGATTCAAGGAGGGAAGAGTATATGGAGAGAAATAGAGACGTTAAGAGAGAGGTGAAGCAGTGTAAAAAGAGAGCAAATGAAAGTGTGGGTGAGATGTTATCAACAAATTTTGTTGAAAATAAGAAAAAGTTTTGGAGTGAGATTAATAAGTTGAGGAAGTCTAGGGAACAAATGGAATTGACAGTTAAAAATAGGAGAGGAGAGTTAAATGGAGAGTTAGAGGTATTGGGACGATGGAGGGAATATTTTGAGGAGTTAAATGTTGATGAAGATAGGGAAGCTGTGATTTCTTGTATAGGGCAAGGAGGAATAACATCTTGTATGAGTGAGGAAGAGCCAGTTGTGAGTGTGGGGGAAGTTCGTGAGGCAGTGAGTAGAATGAAAGGGGGTAAGGCAGCTGGAATTGAAGGGATAAAAATAGAAATGTTAAAGGTAGGTGGGGATATAGTTTTGGAGTGGTTGGTGCTATTATTTAATAAATGTATGCAAGAGGGTAAGGTACCTAGGGATTGGCAGAGAACATGCATAGTTCTTTTGTATATAGGCAAAAGGGACAAAAGAGCGTGCAAAATTTTTAGGGGAATATGTCTGTTGAGTATACCTGGTAAAGTGTATGGTAGAGTTATTATTGAAAAAAATTAAGAGTAAGACGGAGAGTACGAGAGCAGAAGAACAAGGGGGCTTTAGGAAAGGTAGGGGGTGTGTAGACCAAGTGTTTACAGTGAAACATATAGGCGAACAGTATTTAGATAAGGGTAAAGAGGTTTTTGTGGCATTTATGGATTTGGAAAAGGCGTATGAACGGGTGGATAGGGGATCAATGTGGCAGATGTTCCAGGTGTATGTAATAGGAGGTAGGTTACTGAAAGCAGTGAAGAGTTTTTACGAGGATAGTGAGGCTCAGGTTAGAGTGTGTTAGAGAGTGGGAGATTATTTCCCATTAAAAGTGGGCCTTAGACAAGGATGTGTGATGTCACCGTGGTTGTTCAATATATTTATAGATGGGGTTGTAAGAGAAGTGAATGCGAGGGTCTTGGCAAGAGGTGTGGGGTTGAAAGATAAAGAATCAAATACAAAGTGGGAGTTGTCACAGCTGCTTTTTGCTGATGACACTGTGCTTTTGGGAGATTTTGATGAGAAGTTGCAGTAATTGGTGGATGAATTTGGTAGGGTATGTAAATAAAAATTGAAAGTTAATATAAGAAAGAGTAAGGTGATGAGGATAACAAAAAATATTAGGTGACGAAAGATTGGATATCAGATTGGAGGGAGAGAGTATGGAGGAGGTGAATGTATTCAGATATTTAGCAGTGGACGTGTCTGCGGATGGGTCTATGAAGGAAGGGGGGTGAATCATAGAATTGATGAGGGGAAAAGGGTGAGTGGTGCTCTTCGGAGTTTGTGGAGACAAAGAACTTTGTCCATGGAAGTAAAGAGGGGAATGTATGAAAGTATAGTTATATCAACACTCCTATATGGGTGTGAAGCATGGGTGATGAATGTTGCAACGAGGAGAAGGCTGGAGGCAGTGGCAGTGGTGTGAATATAATGCAGAGAATTCGTAGTTTGGAAATTAGAAGGAGGTGCAGGATTAGCAAAACTATTATGCAGAGGGCTGAGGAGAGGTTGTTGAGGTGGATCGGACATGTAGAGAGAATGGAACGAAACAGAATGACTTCGAGTGTATAAATCTGAAGTGGAGGTAAGGCGGGGTAGGGGTCGGCCTAGGAAAGGTTGTTTAAAGAATGTTTGGTGTGCGAGGGGCTTGGACTTCCAGCAAGCATGCATGAGCGTATTTGATAGGAGTGAGTGGAGACAAAATGGTTTGTTAATACTTGACGTGCTGTTGGAGTGTGAGCAAAGTAATATTTATGAAGGGATTCAGGGAAACCGGCAGGCTGGACTTGAGTCCTGGAGATGGGAAGTACAGTGTCTGCACTCTGAAGGAGGGGTGTTAATGTTGCAGTTTTATAACTGTAGTGTAAAGCACCCCTCTGGCAAGACAGTGGTGGAGTGAATGATGATGAAAGTTTTTCTTTTTCGGGCCACCCTGCCTTGGTGGGAATCGGCCGATGTGTCAATAAAGAAAACAAAATGTGTCGTAAGTGCTCATGTTTAGTTATTAGTGTTCATGATGGTGTTCAAGTTGTGTCTTAGATATTAGTTGTCATGACATAAATGATCATGTTTTAGTGATTTTAGTACGGTGTTCATGCTTTTTGTGTAAAATATTATATTTTGATATATCTTATGTGATTATGTCTAATTTCTTGTGTTTTGGTGATTAGTTAACAAGACTTTAGTGTTCATGTGACTTTGTTTTGTGTTTATATGTCTTAAGAGTATGTGATTAACTTTTTGTGAACATGTTTTTGTGTTCAAATGTTTTAAGTGGTTGTATATCTATTTTTTTGTGTGTTTTGGTGATTAGTTAACATGGCATTAGTGATCACGTCTAGTTTTATTTTTTTCTTCATTTGTCTTAAGTGCTTGTGTTTTTGGTGTTTGTGTTTAACTTTCTTTGTGTTTACGTTTTTGTGTTCATATGTCTTATGTGATTGTGTGAGTAGTTTCTTTGCGATCAGGTGTTAGTTTTGTGAAAGTGCCCATACCTTTAGTGAACAAGTTTATGTTTTCATATGTCTTAAGTGATTATGTTTATTTTTTATGATCATTTGTTAGTTTTGTGTTTTTGATGATTAGTGATCATATTGTGGTTGATAGTGTTCTTGACAAGTTTTTAGTCATCATGTTTATGTGTTCACATGTCTTAAGTGAACATGACTGTTTTTGTGACCGTTTGTTTTAAGTGTATGTGTCTAGTTTTTGGGATCGCATGTGTGTAGCGTTTTTGTGCTCGTATGTCTTAAATGATTGTATGTCTAGATGTTTAGTGATCAAGTGTTAGTTTTGCATTTTTTGTTTTGGTTAAAAATGCCCACGTGTTTAGTGTTCTTGATGAGTATTTGGTCATTATTTTTTTTTGTTGGGTGTAAAAGTTCATGTCTTCATATGTCTTAAGTGAACGTGTCTATTTTTGTGTTTTGGTGATCAGTTCTCAGGACTTTAGTGACCATGTCTAGTTTTTTATGAACGTATGTCCTAAAAAATTGCAGCTTTTTTTGTGTTCATATATCTTAAGTGAATGTAACTCTAGTTTTAAGTGATCAAGTGATAGTTTTCTGTTTTGGTGAATAGTATTCATGTGTTTAGTGTTCTTGACGAGTAATTAGCTGTAATGTTTTTTGTCTAAAAGTTTATGTCTTCATATGTCTTAAGTGAGCATGTCTACTTTTTCTTATAATACGTTTAACGTGTTTGTGTGTAGCTTTCTTGTCTCAATTTTTCTTTGTTTTGTGTTCATGTGTCTTAAATGAATGTATGTCTCCTCTGTAAATACTTCTTTAAATCTCATTTTGAGCTCCTCACATACCTCTTGGTCGTTTCTTGTGAACTCCCCTCCTTCCTTCCTCAGCCTGATTACCTGGTCCTTGACTGTTGTTTTCCTCCTGATGTGGCTATACAACAGCTTCGGGTCAGACTTGACTTTTGATGCTATATCATTTTCGTATTGTCGCTGAGCCTCCCTTCTTACCTGTGCATATTCGTTTAATGCTCTTCGGCTAATCTCTTTATTTTCCTGGGTCCTTTGTCTTCTGTACTTTTTCTATTCTCTAGTGCACTTAGGTTTTTGCCTCCCTACACCTTTGGGTGAACCAAGGACTCGTTCTGGTCTTCCCATTACTTCTGTTTCAACATAAGAACATAAGAATGGAGGAACACTGCAGAAGGCCTACTGGCCCATACAAGGCAGGTCCTTATCAAAACCACCACTACCTAAGAATTTACTCCTGTACTCACGACACTAATCAAACCCAGCCCCTCCCACTCATATATTTGTCCAATCTCTTTTTAAAGCCACCCAAGGTCCTAGCCTCTATCACCCTAATCGGAAGATTGTTCCACGCATCTACAACTCTGTTCGAAAACCAGTACTTGCCTATGTCCTTTCTAAATCTAAATTTATCCAATTTAAATCCGTTATTTCTGGTTCTTACTTGGTTCGATATCCTCAGTATTTTATTAATATCTCCTTTGTTTATGCCCATCATCCACTTGTACACCTCGATGATATCTCCCCTCATTCTACGTCTCTCCAGAGAGTGGAGATTCAATGCTCTAAGTCTATCTTCATACGGGAGATTTCTTATACTGTAAATCATTTTAGTCATTCTTCTTTGTATGTTCTCCAATGAATCTATATCCATCCTGTAGTAAGGAGACCAAAACTGAGCTGCATAATCCAAATGAGGCCTCACTAGTGATGTATAGAGCTGTAAAATAACTTTTGGACTTCTGGTGCTTACACTTCTTGAAATAAATCCTAGTAATCTGTTAGCCTTATTGCGCACACTTAGGCACTGTTGTCTTGGCTTTAGATTTCTGCTTACCATGACTCCCAAGTCTTTTTCACATTCTGTATGATCAAGCTCAACTTCACCTAGTTTATAAATTCGAGGGATATTTTCATTACCAACGACTAGCACCTTACACTTGTCCACATTGAACTTCATCTGCCACTTTTCAGACCAAGACATTAATTTATCCAAATCCTCCTGGAGTTCACTGTTATCCTCCTCAGAATGAATTATACGGCCTATTTTTGTATCATCAGTAAATTTACTCATGTCACTTGCAATTCCTTCATCAAGGTCATTAATGTAAATTATGAACAACAATGGGCCCAAAACTGATCCTTGTGGAACGCCACTAGTGACAAATCCCCATTCAGATTTGACCCCATTAATGGAAACTCTCTGCTTTCTATTGGTAAGCCATGCCTCTATCCATGCTAGAACTTTACCTCCTATACCATGAGCTGCCACCTTTCTTAAGAGT
>WNWK01010361.1:0-70592 GCA_009830355.1 Cherax destructor | reverse complement strand
CCTACGGCGGCTTCTCGCTCTTTCTTTCTAGACCATTTCCCGTTTCTTTCCCCTGCCAGCAGTATACACCGAGGGTTTCGTCATCGCGGCGCATTCGCAGGTTTCCGGACAGGTGTCGGGGCATCTTTACCTCCAGATTTTTCGGCTGAATTGTATGCCATTCTTGTGGCACTTATCCGTTTGCATCTATCCCTATACCTTTTGGTCTTTCAGACCCCTTAGTGCTTTACAGGCTATCCGTAAAATTGATACACCTCACCCCCTAGTTCTTCGTATCCACCTTTGGTTACACCGTATCTTTAGCAAGCATAAAGATATTGTTTTTTGTTGGGTCTCTGGTCATGTTGACGTACAGGGCAATGAACAGGCAGACACTGCTGCGCGGTCAGCAGTACATGACCTTCCAGTTTCATATAAAGGTGTTCCTTTCACGGACTATTTTGCGGTCATTGCTACCCACCTTCGCACCCGTTGGCAACAATGCTGGTCTGACCTGCTAAATAACACACTCCATTCTATTAAACCGATTATAGGTTTCTGGCCTTCTTCTTGTCACCAATGTCGGGGTTGGAAGACTACACTCTCCCGTCTTCGCATCGGCCACACTCGTCTTACTCACGGGTATCTCATGGAGAAGCTCCCTGCCCCTCTCTGTGAACATTGTCAGGTTCCAGTGTCTGTTCGACATATTCTGTTGGACTGCCCCCTCTATCAATGAGCACGCAGAATTTACCTCCAACGGCATCTTCGCTCTGCGGCCCTTTTTTTACCTTCCCTTCTTGCAGATGGACCCTCCTTTAATCCTGACTCGTTGACTTTTTGACAGAAACTGACTTACTACACAAACTCTGAAGTTTATACCTCTAGCACCTCCCTCAGTCCCTTCTATCTCGATCTCTTGCTACCCTCTATCCCTGCACTATCCACTGTCCTGCTACACTCCATGCCCTAATAATCATCCATCTCCCTCTTACAACCCATTCTCCCTGCATCCTGCAATAACCTGCAGCGCTGTATGACCCCTGTGGTTTAGCGCTTCTATTTGATTATAATAATAATAATACCCCCTCCCTCCAACCTTTTCTAGGACGACCCCTACCCTGCCTTCCTTCCCCTACAGATTTATATGCTCTCCAAGTCATTCTACTTTGATCCATTCTCTCTAAATGACCAAACCACCTCAACAACCCCTCTTCAGCCCTCTGACAAATACATTTAGTAACTCCACACCTTCTCCTAATTTCCGCATTCCGAATTTTCTGCATAATATTTATACCACACATTGCCCTTAGACAGGACATCTCCAATGCCTCCAGCCTCCTCCTCGCTGCAGCATTTGCAACCCATGCTTCACACCCATATAATAGTGTTGGTACCACTATACTTTCGTACATTCCCTTCTTTGCCTCCATACGTTTTTTGTCTCCACAGATACCTCAACGCACCACTCACCTTTTTTCTTTCATAAATTCTATGGGTAACCTCATCCTTCATAAACCCATCCACTGACACGTCAACTCCCAAATATCTGAAAACATTTATTCTTCCATAATCCCTCTCTCCAATGTGATATCCAATTTGTCTTTATTTAAATTGTTTGATACCTTCATCACCTTACTCTTATCTATGTTCACTTTCAACTTTCTACCTTTACACACCCTCCCAAACTCGTCCACTAACCTTTGCAACTTTTCTTTAGAATCTCCCATAAGCACAGTATCATCAGCAAAAAGTGACTGTGTCAACTCCCATTTTGCATTTAATTCCCCATAATTTAATCCCATCCCTCTCCCCAACACCCTAGCATTTACTTTTTTTACAACCCCATCTATAAATATATTAAACAACCATGGTGACATTACACATCCCTGTCTAAGACCTACTTTTACCAGGAAGTAATCTCCCTCTCTCCTACACACCCTAACCTGAGCCTCACTATCCTCATAAAAACTCTTTACAGCCTTCAGTAACTTATTACCTATTCCATACACTTGCAACATTTGCCACATTGCTTCCCTATCCACTCTATCATATGCCTTTTTCAAATCCATAAATGCAATGAAAACTTCTCTACCATTATCTAAATACTGTTCACATATATGCTTCACTGTAAACACTTGATCTACACATCCCCTACCCACTCTAAAGCCTCCTTGCTCATCTGCAATCCTACTCTCCGTCTTACCTCTAATTCTTTCAATAATAACCCTGCCATACACTTTACCTGGTATACTCAGTAAACTTATTTCCCTATAATTCTTACACACACTTTTATCCCCCTTCCCTTTATATAAAGGAACTATACATGCTCTCTGCCAATCCCTAGGTACCTTCCCCTCTTTCATACATTTATTAAACAAAAATACCAACCACTCCAGCACTATATCCCCCCCTGCTTTTAACATTTCTGTCATGATCCCGTCAGTTCCAGCTGCTTTTACCCCCTTTCATTCTACGTAATGACTCACGCACCTCCCCCACACTCACATTCTTCTCTTCTTCACTCCCTCCACAACATTTTTACCCACTTTAGCATTAAGATCCCCAACCACAATTACTCTCTCACTTTGTTCAAAACTTCCCACACACTCAGTCAACATTTTCCAAAATCTCTCTCTCTCTCTCTCCTCTACACTTCTCTGTTCTCCAGGTGCATAAACACTTACTATATCCCACTTTTCACATCCAACCTTTATTTTACTCCACATAATCCTTGAATTTATACATTTATATTCTGTCTTTTCCTGCCATAACTGATTATTCAACATTATTGCCACTCCTTCTTTAGCTCTAACTCTTATTTGAAACCCCTGACCTAATTCAATTTATTTCTCCCCAGTGAAACTCTCCTAATCCCTTCAGCTTTGTTTCACTTAGAGCCAAGACATCCTGCTTCTTTTCATTCATAACATCCACAGTCATCTCTTTCTTATCATTCGCACTACATCCACGCACATTCAGACATCCCACTTAGACGGTTTTCTTCTTTTTCTTTTTAGTAAGCTATACGGGAAAAGGGGTTACTAGCCAATGGCTTCCGGCATTTCAGTTAACTTTTGCAACATGCATGGCTTACGGAGGAAAGATTCTTATTCCACTTACCCATGGATATGAAAGGAAAAGTAATAAGAACAAGAACTATTAAAATAAAATGAAAGAAAACTCAGATGAGTGTGTATACATGAACGTGTACATGCATGTGTAGTGTAACCTAAGTGTAAGTAGAAGTAGCAAGACGTACCTGAAATCTTGCATGTTTATGAGACAGAAAAGGACATCAGCAATCCTACCAGATATTTGGGATTAGACTTGTCAGCAGATGGGTTTATAAAGGACGAGATAAACCATAAAATTGATGAAGGAAAAAAGGTGGGTATTGCATTGAGGTATCTATAGAGACAAAGAACGTTATCCCTGGAGGCAAAGACGGGAATGTATGAGAGTATAGTGGTACCAACACTCTTAAATGGGTTTGAAGCATGGGTTGTAATGCTGCAACGAGGAGGCTGGAGGTAGTTGAAATGTGTCTGAGGGCAATGGGTGGTGTAAATGTTATGCAGAGAATTCGTAGTGTGGAAATCAGGAGGAGGTGTGACGTTACTAAAATTATTATTCAAGAATGCTGAAGAGGGGTTGATGAGGTGGTTTGGTCATTTAGAGAGGATGGAGCAAAATTGGATGATTTGGAGGGTGTATAAATCTGTAGTAGAGGGGAGGAAGGGTATGGGTTTTCCTAGGAAAGGATGGAGGGAATGGGGTAAAAGAAATTTTGTGTGAAAGGGACTTGGACATGCAGCAGGCATGTGTGAGCGTGTTAGATAGGAGTGAATGGAGACAAATTGGTTTTGGGACTTGAAGAGTTGTTGGAGTGTGAGCAGGGTAATATTTTGTGAAGGGATTCAGGGAAACTGGTTAGCCGGACTTGAATCCTGGGGTGGGAAGTACAATACCTGCACCTTAAAGGAGGGGTTTGGGATATTGGCTGTTTGGAGTGACATCTGAACTGTTATATCTGGGAGCCTCTGCAGAGACAGTGGTTATGTTTAAATGATGGTGAAAGTGTTTCTTTTTTTGGGTCATCCTGCCTCAGTGGGAGATGGCAGACGTGTTCGAAAAAAAAAACTGATGTGTAACATTTAAAAATTTTGTAATTGTACATTATGAGTTTTCATTTACTTTTGAGCACTGTAGTATTCCTTTCTAATTATATCTGCATTTTTTGTCATGTTGATTTTTACTTTTTCTCTTTTTAAAAAAATACAAAAATGAGGTTTAGCATTCTTTTTTTATTTTTAATGAATTTTAATGTATGGGTTTGGAGTCCTTTTAATATATGAAATTTCAGAGTGCGAGAGCTGAAGGATGCCCTCCAAAGTCGTGAGGTTCAACCTGTTGACATCACATGGCGTGGACGCAGTGGATTTGCCTTCTTGCGTTTTACAGGTCCAACTGAAGAGTGTGAGGATGTTTTATCGAAGCTGGATGGTCTGACTCTTCAAGAACAGCCAGTGGTTGTAGAGAGGGCTAAAGATAAAGCTGAAGAAGTAGGAGGAGAGGACCAGGATGGTGATATGGGGTGAGGCAAGATTAGCAGCCCCTGGGGATAGGGAGGGAGGGAGGGAGGGCAGTATGATTGGTAATGTGGGGTTCATGCATTTGTGCAATTGAGTTATGTTTAATATGTGTGAAGCTGAATTGAATTATCTTGTTTCACCCAATACTGTACCTATGCATTAAAAAATAGAAGTATCAGCTATGTATAAATACATGTAAATGTAAAAAACACAATCATTAAGCTTATGAGAGAGAAACTGAACTGGAGAGGCTTTGTTATGTCATCAATAATGTAGAAGTTATTTATAGTCAGATGCTATAGTTTAGAGTATATAAAAGTTGTACTAATATTTAAAAGTCTTAGTTTTAAAAAATTGTTATAAAGAAGTTTCAATTACTTTTAGTAAATAGTGTATATTTCTACTTTTTATTATATTTAAGCCATGGCTTGCACCAAGATATATTGTTGAAGCTATATAAATGTTCTTGGACAGGTCAGTTAAGTTTTGTAAATTTGACATAAAACTTACACTATAAAAAAAAATGGGAGTTCAAGAATGTCAGAATATGTAGAATATATTGTACACATTCAAACACTTGTCTGTATACCAGCATAGTTAAGGAGAGAATACACATATGCTCACACTCCCTGTTTGCAACATGCTTACCAATCAAGATATTATGTGTACACTGTAATAGTCATTCTTTCCTTTTTTTTTTTTTTTTTTTAACTTACTGGCTGTCTCCCACTGAGGTAGGGTGCCCCAAAAAAGAAAAAACACTTTCATCATCACTCGCACCATCATCGTCTTGCCAGAGGCACATCAACATTACAGCTCAGATGCTCCTCCAAACTGCAATACCCCCACCCCTCCTTCAGAGTGCAGGCACTATACTTCCCACTCCCACCCCTTCTTTAAAGTGCAGGCACTGTACTTCCCACCCCTACCCCTCCAAAGTGCAGGCACTATACTTCCCTCCTCCACATCCATGACTCAAGTGCAGCTAACCAGTTTCCCTGAATCAGTTCATAAATGTTACCTTGCTCACACTCCAACAGCGCGAGCCGTAAAAACCTCTTGCCTATTCCTATCTAACACGCTCACACATGCCTGTTGGATGTCCAAGCCCCTCGCATACAAAACCTTTACCCCCTAACCTTTCCTAGGATGACCCCTACCCATCCTTCACTACAGGTTTATTCACCCTCCAAGTCATCCTATTTTGCTCCATTCTGTCGATGTTCAAACCACCTCAATAACTCCTCCTCAGCCCTCTTGATGATACTTTTAGTAATCCTGTACCTCCTAATTTCCGAACTACAAATTCTCTGCATAATATTCACACCACACATTCCCCGCAAGCACAATGTCTTCACTGCCTCCATCCTCCTCCTTGCTACAACATTTAAAACCTATGCTTCACACCCATGTAAGTGTGTTGGTATGACTATACTCTCATACATTCCCTTTTTTTTGCCTTCATTGATGATGTTTTGTCTCCACAGATGCCTCAGTGCACCACCCACCTTTCCACTCATCAGTTCTATGGTTCACTATCTTTCATAGACCCATCCACTGACAAGTCCACTCCCAAATATCTGAACATATTCACTTCCTCCATACTCCCACCTTCCAATCTGATATCCAAGCTTTCATTATCTGAAGATTTTCTTATGCTCATTGTCTTGCTCTTTCCCGTGTTCACTTTTAATCTTCTTTTACATACCCTCCCAAATGCATTTACCAACTTTTGCCACTTCTCATCAGAATCTTCTGTCATAACACTACAGCATTCATGTATCATTACATTAATCCTTTCACTGTCTCGTACATAGATCTATGTTATTAATGCCAGGGTTGCTCTCATAGATCTACGTTTTGGCTCAGCTTCCTCAAATAAGCAGTGAGCAGCAAATTTTGGCCTGGACATGAGAGAATGAGTCTGTGCGGTGAACGTGCACAGTATAAAAATTTTTGCCCATTACAGTGCATGATAGGAAAAGCTAACTTCTGACCTTGTGCTTGGTTTAAAATAGCGACTGAGATGTTTTCTAGGATGGATGTTAGGGTTTTATTGTCTGTTTCTTGATGTCATTTGATAGAATGGAAGACATTAGAAATATTAGATTTTTGCCAATTTTCCTGAGAATGGATAAGACCTTCCTAAAACCTTCTCCCCTCCTATTTTTTATGGCTTTTTCTAGGTCTGCTTTAGTTATTGGGATGCCCTAAACCATGACCGATCATTTCTGGTTATATTTTATTATCGAAGAAATAGGGTAAGTAGTAATTTTTTTGTGTGATGAATTCAAAATGGAGGAAATATATAGGAGAGGCCTGGGGACATGATTAATGAATGAAGGGAATGTTGCCTAGTGCCTGAAATGTCTACAGTGTTTATTTTCGACTTTTTAAATAGAAATTTTTATATTTTGTGTAAAATTGACCAAATTGCCAAATTCTGCACATTTTATAGGGTAGTTTTGATAGTTGAATGGGGGTTTCTTGTGTTCAATCAGTATAACAGAAGGCATCCTAGTGAAATAGCTATGAATTTGGTCGAATCAAGCAATGTAATTAGCTTAAAATAGAACTAAAAGTACATATACATGTACACAAATAAACCACACATAGGAGAGAGGAGCTTACGACAACGTTTCGGTCCGACTTGGACAATTTACAGTCACACACTGACTCTGTAAATGATCCAAGTTAGACCGAAATGTCATCATAAGCTCCTCTCTCCTATTTGCAGGTTATTTGGGTATTGTTCCAGTCACAATATTGTGCCTTTTTGTTCTTTATGAACTCAAAGTAGACAAAATCGCTGATATGTAATTTATGCCCAGGTCGCTAACTTTGTGCATGCATAATTCCCCAAGTTATCTTTCAGATTTCAGATTTTTGGTGTCATTACCATCAGAAAAAGATTCTCTACCATTTTTTTTAATGCAGAGACTGTGAGCACTTTTAATTTTGGGGCTTCTGACAGTGAAGGGGTTTATGGTGTACCATAGCAGTGAGTTGATGAATAAGATGCATGTGCAACACCTGGGTATGTTTATTAACAAGACATTGTGCCTTCACAGCAGGCCTTTGTTTCTGTCTAATACAGAGGTAAATTTTATTCCGGAAACAGTTGAAGTGGAGGGAAAATTTTAAGTTGTTCGATCCCTTGGCCTTGATATAAGGTATTCAGTCCCTTATTCTTGATATAGGATGTTTGGTCCCTTAGCTTTAATATAAGGGGTTTTGTCCCTTAGCCTTGATTTATCTAAAGCAGAGGCATGAGGATGCAGATTTATATATTGAAGCTCGAGCAGTTGGGGAGGACCCATTAGTGGAAGGAGGTCTTGCATGGCAGTTGGGCCAGTGGTGGGAATTCTTGGTGGTATGGAGAGCATCTTTCACAACTCTGTTGCCAACTGATGGGCATAAACTATTTCCACTAGTTGGTCCTGCTCCCCTGTGACAGTCTTCAACTGCTACACCTCTACTCTGTCTCCTGTATTTAAGTCTACTTCCTCATACCTATGCCTTAGATAAATCAAGGCAGAGGGACTGAGTACCTTCTATCAAGACTAATGGACTGAGCACCTATTAAGACTAAGGGACTGAACAATTTAAAATTACTTTTTCTCCTCCATTGTCTCCAGTATGTCACCCCTGCATTACATTGAAAAATCCTGCTTTACAAGT
Organism: Cherax destructor; assembly: GCA_009830355.1. Taxonomy (NCBI): domain Eukaryota; kingdom Metazoa; phylum Arthropoda; class Malacostraca; order Decapoda; family Parastacidae; genus Cherax; species Cherax destructor. The sequence continues at coordinate 62,337 of WNWK01010361.1, read as the reverse complement.
GAAACGTTTTCATTGCTAAACATACCCGGGTATTGTACATGTCTTATTCATCAGCATTCAGCAAGCTATCACCTATATATTTTTTGTTGCAATACTAACCACAGTGCTTCCTAATTCACCCTGTTATATGTTGTTTCCCATTCCATGAAAGCAAAAGAAATTGCTCCTGTCTCTCAACCCTTTGAGTGTTGAGACCCCTGCTCACAAACTTGCCCATAGTGTCAAAGAATTTAAAAAAAAAATTACTTTTTCTTATGAAATGATAATCATTTTCCTGAGGTAATGAAACCAAAAGTTCAAAATTTGATTGAAAACTTAAGGAATTACGCTCTCGCGAAGTTAGCAGTCTCTGTGATATTTACGAATCAGCGATTTCGCCCAATTTGAGCCCTATTTTCAGCCAATTCCATTGTTCCAGTTGACCAAACTCATAGCTATTTCGCTAGAATCCTTTTTGTTCTATCAATTGAGTACAAGAGTCTTCCCATTTACTTATTTCAACCACCCACTAGTGATCAGAAATTGGTAATTTGGCCAATTTCACACACAATTCAAGAAAGGCCAGTTTCAAAATAAGGTCTAGAATTAACAATGCAAACATTCCTAGCACTAAAATAACATTTTCTATATTTATTAGTCACATCTCCAGCACTACGCGAGTGAAAGTAGATCTACATTTGGACAGTTTAAGGGTTAAGCTACATTTAGTCAGTAAACTATTCAAAATCACTTCAATTTCTGTAATATATCTTCCATTCTATCAAATGAGACCAAAAAATGAGAATACAACCATGAGCACTGCAAAGTTACTGTTTTAAACCAAAAACACAGTCGCAGTTTTTTTTCTCATTATGCACTGCTTGCTGCAGGATTTTTTTTTTATACTGTGCACACTGACCATGCAGACTAATTCTCTCATATGTAGGCCTACCAGCTTTCTCCTGCAAGATCAGAAGCTTCTAGAATTTTGGCATTGTATTACAGGACCGACACTGGCTTCAAAGCCGTAATTTTATGGGACCGACACCGAAGGGGTTAAAGCATCACTCACTTGTAGTAGTGTTCATGCTTCAGTGTATGCACTTGATCCACACATTCTTTTTTATTTTTACTTCCTCTTCTTATCCAAACTCGTGCTTTTGTGGTTTTAATTGTCAATCACAGTTTTGCCAAGCACTTTTCCTGGTTTATTTACCAACTTGTTACTTAATAGTTCTTACATTTTTGTAAAGAAACTATTCATACTTGTTCCCAGTCTTTGTGCACCTCCCTTCTTTCATACAGATATTGAGCAACTGTACCAACTATTACAACACAAACATCACCTACTTTTTGTATTTCAATCTTAGTCCTTTCCACACCTTTAACTTTCTTGCCAGTTCCCACTACCTTCATAATCTTGTTTGTTTTTCATTCACTTTAATAGCTTTCATTCCCCTTTGTCCTAAAATTTAAAATTTCTGCTTACATTTTATTATATATATATATTCAACAGTTTCTTAATATATTCTCATTCTTGGATACTTCTCCCTCCTTATTTACCCCTTAAAATCATTTTAAACTCAACACACACATCTATTTGCTTCCTTAGCTTCCTCATGTTATCTATCATGTGTCAAAACTTTTACTTAATGTAAGCAAAAACTTTTTATTTGATTTGCCTTATCTCTCATTTGTGTTTCTTCTTTTCCATATGAAACGTCTCTCTTCCATGTACAGTAGCCCACCTTGTATTTATACATTGCAAGAATACACACACGTTCTATATCCTTAATAAAAAAAATTATATATATGATGCAGATGGGATGGCTCTGTGGGACTTAAAGGAAAGAAATTAGATGAAGAGAGAGAATGGAGGACAAAGAAATATATAAGGAAGGAGAGGGGGGAATGCATTATTAAAAATTCTTTAATAACCTTGGTTGTTAAATGAGATGTGTTGGACAGGAGACTGGCAGTACTTCCCTCAATAACATTATTAAATTATTTAGCTTTTAATTATTGTTTTAGAATTCAGGATTTAATTTTCCTTTAATACTCTATATATATTTCATCTTTTTAGTTGAAATGTGAGTAATCCTGAAATACAGTAAAACAGTACTGTATATAATACAGTAAAGCAGTACTGTATGTAGACTTCCATTAAATTATTTCTGAAATTTTTGAATGTCCAGGATTTTATGTTGTAAATATGAATACACACACATTCTGTGTATGTATTTTTTTTCTTCTTCTTTAATGAAATCATTTGATTGGCATAAATCTTGATTAATTCTATAAGAATCTCCATTTTTATCTTCTGTTTAAGGGTTTTGTCATAAATTGTTATTTGTACACTTTTAGCAGTGCACAATATATGAAACTAGGATTTCTTTGTTATTAGTAACTATAAAAATCTACTTGAGTTTAATAATAACAGCTGGTGCAGTTAATTGACAAATGTATCTATATGAATAATTGTAAAAGTTTGCATTTGTGTAAAAGCATCTACCATATGGTTGATCAGGCCCTGATCCACCGCGAGGCTTGGTCATGGACCAGGCTTTGGGGGTGTTGACCCTCGGGACACCCTCCAGGTATTCTCCAGTTATATTCATTAATTACCTAAACAATTCATAATATAATAGTAGAGCATTTTATTCTTTGCCTTAAATGGCTGACCTAGAGTATATTATTGCCTGTTGGGAGGAGTGTGCAGTATCATTTGACGACTTTCATGCCACTTCTGTGTGTTGGTACAATTCGGTAAATGTGATATCAGAATGTTTGATTAGAGCTACAATTTACTTACCAGGTCAGATGTTTAATATAGACACAGTTTTTGCATGTAATTTTAGGGTGTGGGCAATAGTACAATATTTGTTATATTGCTTATAACTTTGAAATAAGTGATAAGATAATGATGAGCATCTGATAAGTTAAGCTTAACATGAACTACTCTTACTGAAATACATTTTGTATTTATATGCCAGATGGGCTGCAGTTCTTGTTAATCATTAGAATGGTGATACAATATAGTGCCTGATTCGTTTTGTAACTATGATGTATTCCTATCACTCCCACTTCAGATGATTCTAGCTTTAATAGTGTATGAAGAAAAAAAGTCCTTTATTTTCATTTAATTATAATGATTTATTTTGTGAAGTTAGTTTTCTAGTGGCTTTAATTATTTCTTCTACTTGTAAGGTGACAGCTACAATTTGGAGAATATTATTTCCATAAATATGAGAATAATTCCATAAGAACTGAGTGAACATGCCATGTTTGCATTATAAATACTGTCACAGTTAGATGGTAATATAAAACTGGCCATGTGCATGCAGTGCCTAACTCCATCCCTCCCTCCTTTGTTGAAGTAATTGAAATTTGTAAACACACCGTGTTTAAAAAATAGTTCTAGTTTTTGTTGGTATTTTTTTTTTATTTTATGGCTCCTATTTCCCATTATTTGTAAGAAAATTCTGCCTAAGAATATGAAGAGGTTGTGGCTTATGGCAGTACCAAATACACTCAGATTAACATGTTACTGTTAACCTGTCCATATAAAGATAGTATGTAGATAAATATCTGAATACTCAGAAATCAGCTATTTTAGTGTCTGGACACTAATTGATTAGCAAAAGTTGAAATGTAGTTTGTGTAAAGAGATAAATGTCTTAGAAAACTTGAAAGCCCTCATTGTTACAACTGTTATATTAGTTTCCTTGTATCTTTTTTACCATCATTTATGAAATTTAATGTACCATTGTATTTTTATACTGTAGGGAGTAATATATGTTGAGAAATATATTTTGCCAGAACCAAGTATAGTACAATAGTATATTTTTCAGTATAAAATTTTACATATTATTTCAGATGTTGAAAACTTATTCAATAGTTGCATTTTAATTATTGAGTGCTCTTAGGCCTGAGCCTCTTCTTTTATTAGGCAATTGGGTCTACTCTAGTCTAAGGAAAGTGCTGAACGGATTTATTCGTTGTGGTTGTGTTTATTGGGGAGAGTTCAGGGTCTCTAAAATGTTAAAATTAAATGTGCTGTCTTAAAAAGACCGGCATTCAACAGTGCCATGATAGTCAGACTTTTACCTCAGGCCAGTACCAGTGTAAGCATGAATAATTTTACAATATAGTAGTTGTCGTGGAAGGAAAAGTTGCATAATGTGTCATGTTCCTAATGTTTGATTTTGAGATACAGTATCAGTTATGATATCCTAAATGTATGAATTCATTAAAAGATTAAATATTTAAATGTACTGCAGTTTTTTGTTTTTAATTTAGACTGAAGGTTAATTCAAGTTAGTTCTTCATTCAAACTATGGGTGTCCAGCTGTATAAACAAACTAGAAAACTTGCTTCTCTGTTTGGTAATATATTTTTTTATGCAGTCTAAAATAGTCAATACTAAACATATAACTTATGCAGTAGTTATCAGTTCACATGTTTCTTCCAAAATATTTATTATACAGTACCTCTGCTGAAGCTTTTAACATCATTCTTATCATGCATACACTAGGTTCTCTCACTGGGTAAAGAGCATTGTGGGTAAATTGTAATTCGAAACTGAACTCCCTTAAATTTTTTGTGTATTTGCTGAAGTGAATGTTTTTCAGTGTGAATTTTTAATTTGATATGCTAGCATTGCTTATATGCATTAAAAAGCTTTGGATATAGTTTTTCCTTCATGCTTTTTTTCAAATTGTATGGAGATTTATTTTATAAATAACTGACTTGTCAGTTGAAAGGTAAAGATAAGCATTTTTCTGTCAGAAAATGTTATGTTTAAGCAGCAAATAATGTGACCCAGGGCATTGTTGCATTTTTATATACAGTATATAAAATATAAATAATTGTATATCTATATGTTCATACAAGCTCCTGTTAGTCATGATTCTGGGACTTGTATATGCGATAAGAGTTTGTTTTATTCACTTAAGAGAAGGAATATTTCCCAAAGCTTTATACATAAATTTTCATGAAAACTATTATTCCACAATGCCTAATAATATAGGATGGGAATGTTTATTTTTCAAATTTCTTAAAATTTTGAACTTTGAAAATGTGGTTTTAATTATTCCTTTAACATTAAAGTTTTATTCATAGGAATAGAAGTTCTTTAAATATTCACTATAGATTTTACTGATGCTCCTAATTTCCATACATCAAATACTTTTTCATTTGAATCAAGAAAATCCACAGAATTTTGTCCTTTCACTCATTTGATGATGAATGTACATTTTTGACTACTGGACCAGTGTTCTGTATTTCTCTGTCATGTACAAGAAAATATTGTGTTCTCTCTGACTAGAATATTAAGACTGCAATTTGTAGAAATGTTAAATAATAACTTCATAGTCTGCTGTTTAGTATGTTAAATACAAAAAGCAGCTAGTTTATTATACAAGTTTGGCCTGCATAATGCCATTTTTGTAAAATCAGGTTATGCTATACCTTGCAATCACTGTTATATATACTATGCACATACAGTATTTTATAATTTAGTAAGACCCTGAAACAATGAATAATGTGATGTCTACAGTAAATGTCAGTTGTTCCAGAAACTCACAAAATAGCATTTTAATGGACCACAGATTTACATGATTCAGTACAGCAATAATTATATGATTTAAAGGAGGACTTGCACTGAAAATACACTGTGCAACATTTTCAGAAGATATTGTTAATACATTGTTCTTATGTACCCTCTTCAATAGTATATGGCCCTGATTTTTTAAGATTATGATTAAATAGAGCACAGAATCATTAAGAATGACAAGAGAAACTGCAAACAAACAAGTTCCATACCATATATAGGTTGTAAAAGTTAAAATGAAAATATTTTGATTTAATAAAAATTTATTGAAAGCAATCATCTTTCATTAGTTGCAGTAAAATAGAGAGTTGAAGGAAAATGTCGGTGGTTACAGATGGGGAAAATAAAAGATCGATAAACAGGATAAATTATATGCAAAATGTTTGTGTGAATGCAATATATTCAACAGTGATTAGAGGAGAAAATGGAAATGCTTTCAATATTAATAATAGTTAACCCTTAAGCTGTTTATCATGTTGATGTGTGTGTGGCCACATGAAGAACTGTTTATGACGGGTGGGCAAACTTTTCAGTGTAGGGGCTACATTCAATTTATGCAAACAACACAAACATCTTTCTTGCAAATTTTTTCATATTTTGAAACTTTTTCTGAGTGCAGAGATGAATAAAACTACCAGTGGTCTACTTTCCAATCTCCTCTTGATCTTGGCAGGCCGCATGCGGCCCACGGGCCGTAGTTTGCTCACCCCGGTTTACGATGTGGATCACATTATTTTCCATGGGTTTAATTTAAAAGATGACGTAACTTTTGATGAACAAACATCTTGGCTCTCTGTACGCCCCATACCCCACTAGGCAATATTCCAGTAAGAAAGCTAAGTTATAGTGACTAGCTAATAATGTATTAAAAGAGAACACTAATATTATTGTATAATAGAATTGCAAACAGCACTGAGTGATTAATATGATGTACTGTATACAACATATATATACAGTATTATGCTTCGATGAAGACAGTAAACAGAGTAAATAAAACATGCGTAAAATGAACACAGTCTTGTCTGGTTTTCCTGGGTGAAGCAGCAGTGTTGTGGCATGACACTATGTTTTACACTAGAAGACAATGGTGTTCTTATATAAATACTGAATGGCAATGGCCATTAAGTATTTATATAAGTTTTTGTCACACGTGGTGTGACAAAAACTGCGGGTAAAACCATATAGACCGAGCATAATGATGCCATACCACTGTCATATTAATGGCTGTCAAGTTTCTTGCCTCACAGTATTTCTCAACAACTTGATCTGCTTGATAACTTAAGCAGTGACAATTATTTTTCTTGATGGAAATGTTAATAACATGATATATAAACACAGTGCAATGTGGTTCGTTTGATAATGTAAGATTTGTTTGATAATGTAAGATTACATCAGCCCTTATTACTAGGCATCAATGTGCTCAAGAGCTTCATGTCACAAAAACTTGATTTACTTGTATATTTTTCTTATATTTGTACATATGTACTCTTGTTTAAAAAAATAGCAAAAAAATGTGAACAGTTAAAGGGTTAAACCTTTTCTAACAATAACTTCTAGGGTTCACATAAAACTTGTAAAATCAATAAAAAATGAGTGAAAGTTGTTTTTATAATGTAATTTGTCACCGTGTTTAATTAAGGGATACTTTTTTTTTTTTTTTTTTTTTTTTTGCTATACAAAGTTATCACTTAACAAGAGCACAGGTAAACATAACAAAATTTCAGATTTTGCTCGGACATTTGTGTTTCTAGAAGCATCTCTGTACTAGTTGTGCTTATTCTCATCTCAATTTGTTCCTACTGGATTACCACAATTGTTATTTAATGGTGATGCCAAGATAGCAAATCATAGTGATGCCGAATGATAATTATCCATGATTTTCAATCTCAGGTAACTCATTTTAGGAGAATATGAAGACTAGATACAGTTTGTTTTACTTTGAGTTGTTACAGGGTCCTACCATCAAAGACACGTTGCAAGTAATTCCTATACCAAGTAAAATTTTCAGATTATATGATTTGATTCATTAACAAAGATTGCAATCCATCCACTATAATTGCACCATTACCAAAGTGGTTATTGTACAATCTGAAAACTGGTGCTATTGCTGCTAGAGTTAATCTGTATTTTGTATGATTAAAGTTAATGGTAAAAAAAGAAACTAGATTCGTTATCCTTACAAAGAGAATATTGTCTTCCATTATCAAGAAAAATGTGTTTTACAACAGTCACTTTTATTTTAGCACAGCCAATCAAATGATGGATACTGCATTACTATTACCGTGGGTAAAAAAGTTTTCACTGAATCTATCCACGGCATAAGTTCTGAATTTAACTTTATTATAATTGTAGAAACTTGTGCTATCCCACCTGATAGATTTACAGTACAGTGGACCCTCGGTTTTTGTTGAAAATTCTTTCCAGAATGCTGTTCAAGTGCCGTTACAGAACGAATTTGTTCCCATAAGGACAAATGTAAATTAGATTAGTCGTTTCAGACCCCCAAAAATACACTTACAAAAGCTCTTACAAAAATACACTTATGTAATTGTTCGAGTTCGGAGGTGAACAAAAACCGAGGATCCACTGTATCTCCATACTGTAATGCCATGTGCCTTAATACATCCCAGATAAGCATATATAATCATTTAGTTAAGATGTTACTGCTGTATTTTGAAAGAAAAATAATCCAAAAGATTTTACTGACATTAGATATAGAATTGTTATATGTACCAGTAGCTGTACCAGAGCAGAGAGAATTTAGACAACATAGGGGATGTGTAGACCAAGTGTTTACAATGAAGCAATAAGTGAGTAGTACTTAGATAAGGGTAAAGAGCTATTGGTAACATTTATGGATTTAGAAAAGGCATATGAAAGGGAGCCATGTAGCAGCATATGTTACCAATGTATGGAATAAGAGTCGGTTAATACTAAAAGCAGTTAAGTTTCTATGCAATGTGTAAGGCTCGGGTTAGGATATGCAGGAGGGAGGATAGAAACTATTTCCCAGTTAAAGTAGGACTTAAACAGGAATGTGTGATGTCACTACGGTCTAACATTTATAGGTGGCCCGTGGCCTAGTAGGCTTCATACGCTGAGTGTTTGTGGTTTAATCCCAGCAAGGGTGGAAACATGGGGCATGTTTCACACCTGTTGTCCCGTTCACCTAGCAAGTAGGTACCTGGATGTTAGTGGACTGGTGTGGGTGGCATCCTGGGGGACAAGATTGAGGACCCCAATGGAAATAAGACAGACAGTCCGTCGATGACGCATTGCCTTTCTGGGGTTTTCCTGGGTGGCTAACCCTCTGTTGTTAAAAATCCGAACAAAATCTTATAGATAAGGTTGTAAAGGAGCGAATGCTAGAGTTTAGGATTGAAAGATGTTGAAACTAATACAAGTGGGAGTTACCACAGAGCTCTTTGGGAATTCTGAAGACAAGTTACAAAGGTTGGTGGACGAATTTGGAAGGGTATGTAAAGAAGAAATTAATAGTTACATAGAAAAGAGCAAACAAGTCTAGTCAATGATGAATTGAATTTCAGACTGAAGGGGAGTGAATGTACAGTGGTACCTCAGTTACGATGGTCCCAAAATCGCCCTTTTTTGTAAGTTTATTTTTAAATGCTTTTGTAAGTATATTTTGGGGGTGTAAAAGGACTAGTCTATTTTACATTATTTCTTATGGGGATAAATTCGATTAGTAATGGCACTTGAACAGCATTCTCAACGAAAAATATCGTAACTCGAGGGACCACTGTATTTAGATATTTGGAAGTGGGACATGTTAACAGATTCAGATACTTTATTTCTGATAATATTACAAAGTGGGGTGTACATATGTTATTTATACATTTTATGAATTAGTTATTACAAGAAGGCCAATAATATGCCCAGGTATGCCTAGGCATTTCAGGCAGTCTTAGGATAGATCTTACTCAATAGTGACACAATGAATATACTGATATTAAGGTTAGGTAATAGTAGTGATTAACTAGGTTTACAAAATTGAGGTACTGTAGTTCAAACATTTAAGAATTTAACAATTAGTTTATATATTAATGGTAAAGGTGATGTATTGGCATAATACAGTTTCTATATTGGAGTGTCTTAGGCAAACTTATGACTAGCTTAAAATTATGAAGCAATAGTTGTATTAGAATTTTGGTTACAGTTATGTGCAAATTCACATGCATATATATACATACACACATCTAGGTTTTTCTTCTTTTTCTTAATAGCTCTTGTTCTTTTATTTTCTCTATTGTCCATGGGGAAGTGGAAAAGAATCTTTCCTCCGTAAGCCATGCGTGTCGTATGAGGCGACTAAGATGCCGGGAGCAATGGGCTAGTAACCCCTTCTCCTGTACAAATCTACTAAAACAGAAGAAGAAAACTTTATAAAATTGGGTTGTCTGAATGTGCGTGGATGTAGTGCGGATGATAAGAAAGAGATGATTGCCGATGTTATGAATGAAAAGAAGTTGGATGTCCTGGCCTAAGCGAAACAAAGCTGAAGGGGTAGGCGAGTTTCAGTGGGGAGAAATAAATGGGATTAAGTCAGGAGTATCTGAGAGAGTTAGAGCTAAGGAAGGGTAGCAATAATGTTGAAGGATCAGTTATGGAAGGAAAGAGGGAATATAAATGTGTAAATTCAAGGATTATGTGGATTAAAATAAGGGTCGGATGCGAAAAGTGGGTCATAATAAGCGTGTATGCACCTGGAGAAGAGAGGAGTGTAGAGAGAAAAGAGATTTTGGGAGATGTTAAGCGAATGTATAGGAACTTTTGAACCAAATGAGAGAGTAATTGTGGTAGGGGACCTAAATGCTAAAGTGGGAGAAACATGCAGAGAGGGTGTAGTAGGTAAGTTTGGGGTGCCAGGTGTAAATGATAATGGGAGCCCTTTGATTGAACTTTGTATAGAAAGGGGTTTAGTTATAGGTAATACATATTTTAAGAAAAAGAGGATAAATAAGTATACAAGATATGATGTAGGGCGTAATGACAGTAGTTTGTTGGACTATGTATTGGTAGATAAAAGACTGTTGAGTAGACTTCAGGATGTACATGTTTATAGAGGGGCTACAGATATATCAGATCACTTTTTAGTTATAGCTACAGTGGGAGTAAAAGGTAGATGGGATACAAGGAAAATAGAATCAGTAAGTAAAAGAGAGGTGAAGGTTTATAAACTAAAAGAGGAGGCAGTTAGGGTAAGATATAAACAACTATTGGAGGATAGATGGGCTAGTGAGAGTGTAGGCAATGGGGTCGAAAATGTATGGGGTAGATTTAAAAATGTAGTGTTAGAGTGTTCAGCAGAAGTTTGTGGTTACAGGCGAGTGGGTGCGGGAGGGAAGAGGAGCGGATTTGGGGGAATGATGATGTAAAGAGAGTAGTAAGGGAGAAAAAGTTAGCATATGAGAGGTTTTTACAAAGTAGAAGTGATGCAAGGAGGGAAGAGTATATGGAGAGAAAAAGAGAGGTTAAAAGAGTGGTGAAGCAATGTAAAAAGAGAGCAGATGAGAGAGTGGGTGAGATGTTATCAGCAAATTTTGTTGAAAATAAGAAAAAGTTTTGGAATGAGATTAATAAGTTGAGGAAGCCTAGAGAACAAATGGATTTGACAGTTAAAAATAGGAGAGGAGAGTTATTAAATGGAGAGTTAGAGGTATCGGGAAGATGGAGAGAATATTTTGAGGATTTGTTAAATGTTGATGAAGACAGGGAAGCTGTGATTTCGTGTGTAGGGCAAGGAGGAATAACATCTTGTAGGAGTGTGGAAGAGCCAGTTGTGGGTGTGAGGGAAGTTCGTGAGGCAGTGGGTAGAATGAAAGGGGTAAGGCAGCTGGGATTGATGGGATAAAGATAGAAATGTTAAAAGCAGGTGGGGATATAATTTTGGAGTGGTTGGTGCTATTATTTAATAAATGTATGGAAGAGGGTAAGGTACCTAGGGATTGGCAGAGAGCGTGTATTGTTCCTTTGTATAAAGGCAAAGGGGACAAAAGAGAGTGCAAAAATTATAGGGAATAAGTCTGTTGAGTGTACCTGGTAAAGTGTATGGTAGAGTTATTATTGAAAGAATTAAGAGTAAAACAGAAAGCAGGATAGCAGATGAACAAGGGGCTTTAGGAAAGGTAGGGGTGTGTAGACCAAGTGTTTACAGTGAAACATATAGGTGAACAGTATTTGGATAAGGGTAAAGATGTTTTTGTGGCATTTATGGATTTGGAAAAGGCGTATGATAGGGTAGATAGGGGGCAATGTGGCAGATGTTGCAGGTGTATGGAATAGGAGGAAGGTTACTGAAAGCAGTGAAGAGTTTTTATGAGGATAGTGAGGCTCAGGTTAGAGTGTGTAGGAGAGAAGGGGACTATTTCCCAGTAAAAGTGGGCCTTAGACAAGGATGTGTGATGTCACCGTGGTTGTTCAATATATTTATAGATGGGGTTGTAAGAGAAGTGAATGCGAGGGTCTTGGCAAGAGGTGTTGGGCTAAAAGATAAAGAAGCAAATACAAAGTGGGAGTTGTCACAGTTGCTTTTTGCTGATGACACTGTGCTTTTGGGAGATTCTGAAGAGAAGCTGCAGAGGTTGGTGGATGAATTTGGTAGGGTGTGTAAAGAAGAAAATTGAAAGTGAATATAGGAAAGAGTAAGGTGATGAGGATAACAAAAGAATAGGTGACGAAAGATTGGATATCAGATTGGAGGGAGAGAGTATGGAGGAGGTGAATGTATTCAGATATTTGGGAGTGGACATGTCGGGGATGGGTCTATGAAGGATGAGGTGAATCATAGAATTGATGAGGGAAAAGGGTGAGTGGAGCACTTCGGGTCTGTGGAGACAAAGAACCTTGTCCATGGAAGTAAAGAGGGAATGTATGAGAGTATAGTTATACCAACGCTCTTATATGGGTGTGAAGCATGGGTGATGAATGTTGCAACGAGGAGAAGGCTGGAGGCAGTGGAGATGTCATGTCTGAGGTCAATGTGTGGTGTGAATATAATGCAGAGAATTCGGAGTTTGGAAATTAGGAGGAGGTGCGGGATTACCAAAACGATTGTCCAGAGAGCTGAGGAGGGGTTGTTGAGGTGGTTTGGACATGTAGAGAGAATGGAGCGAGACAGAGTGACTTCGAGTGTATAAATCTGTAGTGGAGGGAAGGCGGGGTAGGGGTCGGCCTAGGAAAGGTTGGAGGGAGGGGTAAAGGAAGTTTTGTGTGCGAGGGCTTGGACTTCCAGCAAGCATGTGTGAGCGTATTTGATAGGAGTGAATGGAGGCATATGGTTTTTAATACTTGACGTGCTGTTGGAGTGTGAGCAAAGTAACATTTATGAAGGGATTCAGGGAAACCGGCAGGCCGGACTTGAGTTCTGGAGATGGGAAGTACAGTGCCGGCACTCTAAAGGAGGGGTGTTAATGTTGCAGTTTTATAACTGTAGTGTAAAGCACCCTTCTGGCAAGACAGTGATGGAGTGAATGATGATGAAAGTTTTTCTTTTTCGGGCCACCCTGCCTTGGTGGGAATCGGCCGATGTGTTAATAAAAAAAAAAATAAAAAAAAAAGAATTTAACAATTAGTTTATATATTAATGGTAAAGGTGATGTATTGGTATAATGCTGTTTCTATATTGGGGTGTCTTAGGCAAACTTATGACTAGCTTAAGAATTAAGAAGCAATAGTTGTATTAGAATTTTGGTTAGTCATGTGCAAATTAAGGGGAATCACAGATATCAATAAGTGTATTTTGCTGTGGGTATGTGCAAGATAAAGTAGTTTTCATGTGGTTAGATACCGGTTGGGTGCGTGAGATAAGATGTTTTTTAACGGTGCTTTTGAAAATGGAGGGTGTGTCTGCAGTTCTAGAGTTTTCAGGCAGGGAGTTCCAGATTTTAGGCCCTTTTATGCGCATTGAATTTTTGTATAGATTTAGTCGGACACGGGGAATGTCAAAGAGATGTTTGTGTCTGGTATTATGTCTATGGGTCCTGTCACAACTGTCAAGAAAGTGTTTTAGCTCAGGGTTAAAGTTGGAATTTATGGTTCTATAAATGTAGATAGCAGAGTAGTAAGTATGGATGTTCTGAACAGTGAGTAGGTTTAGGTCTTTGAAGAGTGGGGGGGTGCTGCCTAGCGTTGGATTGCGTAATAATACCCACATTTTTATATAGATGCGAGGCTTTAAGGATTTGTCCTTCAAAATAATGTATAAATACTTAAGAATAGAGAAGTTCCACAGTAGGCCTGTAGGCCCATGGTAGGCAGGTTATACTCACACTCAGTTTTTCTGGCTTTTGTATGTGTATAGTGTTACTTTCAAGGTACCCAGGTACTTGTTTGAGGGTCAATACTGGTTAGTGTGTTCCAAACATCTGCAACTCTATTGGTTACTAAGTGCTTTCCTGTATCCTTTCTATAATATTAATATTTAAAGGAAGGGGTTGGGGTATTTGCTGTTTGGAGGGACATCTAAACTGTCGTGTCTATACACCTCTGGCAAGACAGGGATTGTGTGAATGATGGTGGAAGTGCTTTTTCAGGTAACCCTGCTTTGGTGGGAGACAGCCAGCCTCTGACAAGACAGGGATGGTGTGAATGATGGTGAAAGTGTTTCTTTTTTACGTCACCATGCCTTGGTGTTGAAAAATAAAAACTTAAAATACTAAGTCTTGTTGGGTAATGAAAGTTCAAATGCCATTTCAGGATGAAAACGTCTACATTGATCGTGAAAGTCAACTGGAAGCCATAGAGAAGACCTTCCAGGATGTTAAATGTCCCCTTGAGAACCACTACAGCAAGCCTGGGGTCACAGCTGTGGAAGAACTGCCCATCTACCCAGACTTCTCTCTCTGGAAGTACCCTTGCGCCCAGGTCATCTTCGACTCGGATCCTGCGCCAGTGGGGAGGCCCATGCCTGCACAGCTGGAAGAAATGTCCCAGGCTATGATTAGGTAAGCACCTCCTCTATTGCACACTCTCTCTTACCTTTATTAACTCTCAAAATTTTTTTTTTTTTGTACTCACCTAATTGTAGTTGCAGGGGTTGAGTAACAGCTCCTGGCCCCATCTTTTCATTGGTTGCTACTAGGTGTGTGTGTGTGGGTGTGTCTGTCTGTCTGTCTGTCTCTCTCTCTGTCTGTCTGTCTGTCTCTGTCTCTCTCTTTCTCTGTCTATCTTTTTTTCTCTCTCTCTTTCTCTGTCTCTCTTTTTTTCTCTCTCTCTTTCTCTCTCTTTTTCTCTCTCTTTCTCTTTCTCTCTCTCTCTGTGTTTGTGTGATTTTTTTTCTTTGCTTTTGAATTTACAATGTATTAGGCTCTCAGTTTAATTGACCTCAGTTTAATGGACCTCAGTTTAATGGACCTCAGTTTAACCCTTAAACTGTCCACACGTAGATATACGTTCACGTGCGTACTGCTCCGAACGTAGATCTACGTTTTATTTTTCATTCCTTCAAATTTAGTGCAATAGGCCTGAGTCGCCTAGACATGAGAGAATGGGTCTGCGCCCTCAGTGTGCGCAGTATTAAAAAAATCTGGGACCACTTAGTACCTTGTGGGAGCACCAGTTCAATTTAGTGCCAGCTAGAGCAAATAGTGTGGCAAACACCAGGGATTCAATGATGTCATGTCGCATTAACGCTTCCCTTATAAGAGGAAAGTAAAAATAGGTTAGATAAATACATGAGTGGCTGTGGGTGGGTGTGAGTTGGACCTGACAAGCTTGTGCTACTAGGTCTGATGCTATGCTCCTTCCATCAGAGGATGTGATCTGACTAGGTGGGTCATTGGTCTAAGCTGGGGGGTGACATGGACCTGCCTTGCATGGGCCAGTAGGCCTGCTACAGTGTTCCTTCTTTCTTATGTTCTTATGTATTCGGCAGGCTGGCTGGCTTTGGTTGTCTTTCGCTGTCTCTCTATCTGTCTATAACTCTATCTGTCTATATCTCTGTCTATATCTTTGTCTGTCTATATATCTATCTATTATAGGTAGTAGGTTGGTAGACAGCAACCACCCAGGGAGGTACTACCATCCTGCCAAGTGAGTGTGAAACGAAAGCCTGTAATTGTTTTACATGATGGTAGGATTGCTGGTGTCTTTTTTCTGTCTCATAAACATGCAAGATTTCAGGTACATCTTGCTACTTCTACTTACACTTAGGTCACACTACACATTCATGTACAAGCATATATATACACACCCCTCTGGGTTTTCTTCTATTTTCTTACTAGTTCTTGTTCTTATTTCCTCTTATCTCCATGGGGAAGTGGAACAGAATTCTTCCTCCGTAAGCCATGCGTGTCGTAAGAGGCGCCTAAAATGCCTGGAGCAAGGGGCTAGTAACCCCTTCTCCTGAATAAATTACTAAATGTAAAAGGAGAAACTTTCGTTTTTCCTTTTGGGCCACCCTGCCTCAGTGGGAGATGGCTGACGTGTTGAAAGAAAGAAAGAAAGATATCTATCTATATATCTATCTATCTATCTATATGTCCTATATCTCTCTCTCTCACATGTATAAATAAGTACAGTTATTATACATAGTGTAAATTACCTAGGATAACCCAAAAATTCCAGGCAAAGTGTTATACAATGCTTGTAGATATAAGACATAAATAAGCATGACTGGCAAGTAATACGCATTGTCACTTCTGCATCGTGTATAATACCTGTTGGCTTACGAGCCGCACTCTGAGACTAGCAGACGGAAAGACACACACACACACAGGCACACACAAAGACAGATAAGCAGAGTTAGACAGACATAAGCAGAGCTAGACAAACAGACAGATACAGACAGACAGACAGACATATAGATAGACAGACATATAGATAGACAGACAGATAGACAGACAGACAGATAGACATACAGACAGATAGACATTGAAAAAGGGAGGGTTCCCTTCAGCACTGCTGACATTTATCAAATGTCACTGGGCTGTCAAGAGTTATCTGACACTTGTCAACACACCATTCTTCAAGGAGTTTCATATACTCCAGGCACACAGAAAGACAGATAAGCAGAGCTAGACAGATAGACAGATACAGACAGATAGACAGACACAGACAGACAGATAGACAGACAGACAGACAGACAGATAGATAGATAGACAGACAGATAGATAGATAGAGTGAAAAAGCAAGGGTTCCCTGCACACATTCATTCATCAATGTCACTGCCTTATCAGTAGTTATCTGACAATTGTCATAACACCATTCTTCAAGGAGTTTCATATATACTCCAGGATGTCTAAAACATTGCTGGGACCTATAAATACTTAGTATATATTTATAGACAATAGTAAATGACCAAAGCAGGTGAATATGTTCACCTGTTGGTGTGATTGTGACTATTTGAGTACTACAGTCATACCTCGGGTAACGATGCTGTCAGGTAACGATAGTTTCGAGTAACGATATTTATAACGTAAAAAAAATGATTGCGGGTTACGATGTTTGCTTCGGGTAACGACATTCGTACCGGACGTGTCCGCGTGGCGCCCAGCTGAGCGCGCACTCCAGGGAGCGTCAGTGTGCTATTGTTTACAAGCGAGAGCGACCACCCACCCACACCCACGCATTCATACCAGTATATTGTCATTATTCCACTGTTTTTAGTGCTTGCAACTGCTAAATAAGCTACCATGGGTCCAAGGAAAGCTCCTAGTGGTAAGCCTGTGGCAAAGAGGAACAGAAATACATGTACGATAGAACTGAAGAAGGAGATAATAGAAAAATATGAAAGTGGAGTGCGTATCAGTGAGCTGGCCAGGACTGTCCTAGAGAGGGATTTTGAAGGTTTTGGGGCTGAGCCTCAGAACCCTGAGCCTGAGCCTGTTGTGGAAGAAATTGTGGAATTGGGCAAGTCTATGGGGTTAGAGGTGAGTGGTGAGGATGTGGAACAGTTGGTGGAGGAGCACAAGGAAGAGCTAACCACTGAAGATCTGCAAGAGCTTCAACAGCAACTGGAACAAGAGACCAGAGGTCAGGACAATGGTTCAGAGGAGGAGGAGGTGGAACAGAGATGGAAGAAGGTGCCTTCTAAAGTGATTAAGGAGATTTGTGGAATGTGGAGCAGGGTGCAAGGCTTTATGGATGAATATCACTCTAACCATGCTGTTGCAGGCCATGCTGGCAACCTGTACAATGACACAGTGGTGTGTCATTTCAGGGATGTGTTAAAGAATCGCCAGACACAGAGCTCCTGGACAGATTTATTGTTAGAAAGAGGTCCAGTGACTCTCAAGCTGGTCCTAGTGGCATTCAAAGAAAAGGGAAGTAACCCCAGAAAAGAACTTGGTACCTGCAGTGTTAATGGAAGGGGATTCCCCTTCCAAACACTAGCATACTACTCCACCTTCTCCCCTCCTCCCGTCCTCCACACATCAACAACTCTTCAATAAATGTAAGTGACATGTTATTGTACAATATTTACATGTGTATTTAGTTATTCTTCATTAAATTGTGTATTATTTAATGTCAAAAAGTTCTAAAAAATATTTTATTTAACTACTTTTGGAAGTCTTGGACGGATTAAATTTATTTCCATTATTTCTTATGGGGAAAATTGATTCGGGTAACGATTGTTTCGACTAAAGATATGCCCTCTCTGACGGATTAATATCGTAAACCGAGGTACCACTGTATTTCAGTACATAATATTAGTGTTAGAACAAAGATTGGCTATGAAATCACAAGAACTATTGTAAATTGTAATTATCAGAACATAAAAAGTATATAAATTAAAATAAAAACTAGAAAAAAAAAGTATATCAGCAATACTTCTGCAAGCGGCAGGACTTGATGTTGCCGTCAGGTGAGCATCCAGCACCAAATTGGCGGGCCTATATCTCGGCAAGTACTGACCCTAAATTTTTTTTTTTAGCCTATCCTGTTTATAAAAATGCGCTCTTCATTTTTAAAAAAAAATGTGTTTTTTTTTTTCAAAATATTCGGAGCAGTACGCAGGTGAACGTATATCTACGTGTGGACAGTTTAAGGGTTAATGGACCTTGGTTTAATGGACCTCGGTGTAATGGACCTCAGTTTAATGGACCTTAGTTTAATGGACCTCAGTTTAAAGAACGTCAGTTTAATGGATCTCAGTTTAATGGACTACAGAAACACTACAGGGTAAAATCCACTGGTTCAGTTGATGCATAACCAACAAAATTATTAGTTCCAGAATTACCCATTATTGTTCCATTCAAGACTAAAGCAATCTCACCTCTATCTACCACAGTCACCATTACCAGCCGCTCTCTCGTGTTCCTCCCTTAACCCTTTGGGGGTCGACAGGCCTTCTCAGGAAAGTGTTCCTGGGGTCGAAATTTTTTTGGAAAAAAATTAATTTTCTTACGAAATGATAGAGAATCTTTTTCCGATCATAACGCCACCAAAATTATGAAATTTGATCGAAAACTAACGGAATTATGCTTTCGCGAAGTTAGCGGCAGCCATGACACTTACGCATCGACGATTTTGCCCACTTTGAGCCCTATTTTCGACAAATTCCAATGTGTCAGTCTCCTAAAATTATAGCTATTTCACTAGATCTCCATTTCGTCTATCGATTGCGTACATGAAACCGCCTATTTACCAATTTCATCTACCCAAAATAGTGGTCAGAAAATGGAAATTTTCCAATTTCACACAAATTTCAAACGATGCCAATTTCAAAATAGGGTCCAGAGTAAACAAGGCAGACATTCCTGGCACTAAAATAACATGTTCTCTGTTCATTAGTCACGTCTCCAGGCCCCTGTTCCTTTACTTTTGCTTTTCATTTTGAATTTTTATTCTCACAAAAATAGAAGATTTACTGTTATGTATATAACTGCATCATTGTAAAAATGGTATAAATAATATCAGAGCACTTGTGCATGAATATAAGACTCGCCAGTGTATGTGTATTGGAGGCATGGTGTGATTTGTTTACTCTTGAACATCGTCAAAAATCAAACATTTTCACTACTTTGAGCTCAATTTCAAGGTACTTGTCATTGTCATACCAATCAAAATCATCTCTATTTCTGTAATATATTTTCCATTCTATCAAATGAGACCAAGAAAACGAGAATACATCAATAAAAACTATACGAAAATCGACTGCAAATTCGCTGTTTTAATCGAAAAAAACGGTCAGAGTTTTTTTTCACTCATTATGCAGTGTGTACTGCAGGATTTTTTTTATACTGCGCACACTGACCACACAGACCCATTCTTTCATATGTATGCCTACCAGACGTTTTCTGCTTAAATTGAGGCCGCTAGAATTTGGGCGTACTAGTACGGCACCAACCCCTGCTCGTAAAACGTACTAGTACGGCACCGACCCCCAAAGGGTTAAATTGACTCTTAACTGAATCATGGAATCGTAATGACTCGATTGCAAAGAAACCATACTGGTGGCTTACATGTTAGCCTGGAGCTTTACAACTCACTTACCACAAGTTCAATCCCTGCCTGTGGTATGGTTTGAGTCTTAACTGTATACAGGAAGGCCCTGCATATATGACACCTTATTTTGGTGTTCCACATTTTTGTTGGCTTTCAGTTGAGTCATTGTTCATTATGTTTGGTGCTTTTACCGCTGCTCTGTGTTTTTGTACATCAGTTGCATAAGGGAGTGGCAACTGGCGCCATATTTTAAGGTAAGTATTGCATGTACAGTAGCCCCCCATATCCATGGAGGATTCCTTCCAGGACCTACTGTGGATACCCGGAACTTCGGATAGTAGGGAGTCTTATATGTAAGTCGTTTTTCATTTACATACATACCTATGATAAAGTTTAATTGATAAATTATGGAAAATAAGTGTAGAATTAAAAAAATTTTATTGATAGGAAGTGCTTCATGGCTTCTCCTAGGCTTTCAACAACTGCCAGCTTCTCTACTTTTGCACTTTGGGGACATTATTAAGGAAAATTAAGGCTTATTTTTGGGCCAGAGTAAATCGTGGATAACTGAAACTGTGGATATCAAATCCATGGATACAGGGGCCCTACTGGATTAAATCTTTGATCATTTTTGCTTACTTACAGGGGTGTGATGGACGAATCGGGCGAGCAATTTGTGGCGTACTTCTTACCCACGGAGGAGACGCTGAGAAAGCGGAAGCGCGACATTGAGGAAAACATGGACTACATGGAAGACGACGAGTACGACTACATCATGGCGCGTGAATACAACTGGAACGTGAAGAACAAGGCATCCAAAGGCTACGAGGAGAACTACTTCGTGGTGCTACGCAACGATGGCGTGTATTATAACGAATTGGAGACCAGGTCAGCGCCTCTCTTGTGATAAATGGTTCATGAAACCCACACATTGAACAACAAGATGCTTGTGCAACATTTTGGAATTTTTATTCTGGAAACGTTTCAGCAGCCAGTGGCTTCTTCAGTCCAATACAGAGAAGAACGGTGGAAATAGAGGAGGAATTTGAGGTAATCAGTCCCTCGTCCTGGAAGCGATGTGTTCAGTCCACTAGTCTTCAAGATTGATAGACTGAACACATCAGTTCAAGGCTGTGGGACTGATTACCTCAAACTCCTCCTCTATATCCACCGTTCTTCTCTGTACTGGACTGATGAAGCCACTGGCTTATGAAACACCTCTAATACTTAGAAAGCCAGATTTATTTTTTATTACTGAAATTTTGTTCTGGGGAAGAGTTCTTAATCAAAGGAATTGGAGCCACCTTAGTGTGTACCTGATTACCATCCGCCCCCAAACACTGTATGACCTCCCTACAGGTTTATTGTTTCCCAATGGATATACTACTACTATTACTGCTAATACAAATAATAATAATACTAGTAGTAGTAATACTACTATTTCTAATACTATTAGTACTACTACTACTACTACTACTAGTAGTACTACTATTGCTACCACTAATACTATTAATACTACTACGTACAGTGGACCCCTGAGTTTCGTAATAACTTCACTCCTGAAGTCTGCTCAAGCGCCATTACCGAACGAATTTACTCCCTTAAGGAAAAATGTCACGTAGGTTAGTCTATTTCAGACCCCCAAAAATACACTTCCACAAGCACTGACAATTTTATACTTACATAATTGTACGATTTCCGGGGTTTACAAAACTCGGGGGTCCACTGTACTACTATTAATACTACTACGTACTACTATTAATACTACTACGTACTACTATTAATACTACTACGTACTACTATTAATACTACTACGTACTACTATTAATACTACTATGTACTACTATTAATAATAATACTAATACTACCAAGAAATAATAAAAAATTAATAATAATTTCTTAATATAAATATTACTTGGGGAATATAACATGTGATATCACTTGGGGAATATAACGTGTGATATCACTTAGGGAATATAGCACGTGATATCGCTTGTAATAATGACATTTCTGGCAGAGTGCGGCTGAGCAAGCGTCGTCTCAAACAAGGTCAGCAACCCAACAACTCACGACTGGTTGTTCGTCACCGACCTCTGATAGCCCAGGAGCACAAGACCCAACGCTTCCGAGAGCGCATGATGGAGCCTCCGGGAGAAGACGAAGAGGAGGAGGAAGAGGAGGAGGAAGAGGAGGAAGAGGAGGAAGAGGAGGAGATGGAAACTGAACAGAATGATAAAGGTTTGTAAATTCGCTCGTATCAGTTTGTGGTTTGGCTGATTCGAGAGAATGGGAAATGTAGATGAAATTTACTTTTGAGCCTTCATTTGAGCCCCTTTTCAGCAGATCTGCTGAAGGTAGAGCGAGTAACACTCAGATTTAATGGAAATCTACATTAATGTCTTGATGTCTGTGCATGGTTGAAATGTTGTGTAGTTTAAAAAATAGGTTAGACAAGTACATGAGTGGGTGTGGGTGGGTGTGAATTGGACATGCTTGGTTTGGGCCAGTAGGCCTATGGCAGTGCTCCTTAAGTGTGTATGACTTGGACCTGCCTTCAGAGTGCAGGTACAGTGGACCCCCGAGTTTCGGTCACCTCGGAAATCGAACAATTATGTAAGTTTAATATTGTAAGTGCTTTTGTATGTGTATTTTTTGGGGTCTGAAAGGACTAATCTAATTTACATTTTTCCTTAAGGGAACAAATTCGTTCGGTAATGGCACTTGAACAGCCTTCTGGAATGAATTATGACCGAAACTCGGGGGTCCACTGTACTGTACTTCCCACCACTACCCCACCTTCATAGTGCAGGTACTATACCACCACCACTACCCCTACTACAGAGTGCAGGCACCGTACTATCCACCACTACCCCTGCTACAGAGTGCAGGCACCATACTATCTACCACTACCTCTGCTACAGAGTGCAGGCACTACTATCCACCACTACCCCTGCTACAGAGTGCAGGCACCATACTATCTACCACTACCCCTGCTACAGAGTGCAGGCACTGTACTATCCACCAGTACCCCTGCTACAGAGTGCAGGCACTGTACTATCCACCACTACCCCTGCTACAGAGTGCAGGTACTGGTACTATCCACCACTACCCCTGCTACAGAGTGCAGGAACCATACTATCCACCACTACCCCTGCTACAGAGTGTAGGCACCGTACTATCCACCACTACCCTTGCTACAGAGTGCAGGCACTGTACTATCCACCACTACCCCTGCTACATAGTGCAGGCACCATACTATCCACCACTACCCCTGCTACAGAATGCAGGCACCGTACTATCCACCACTATCCCTGCTACAGAGTGCAGGCACCGTACTATCCACCACTATCCCTGCTACAGAGTGCAGGCACTGTACTATCCATCACTATCCCTGCTACAGAGTGCAGGCACTGTTCTATCCACCACTACCCCTGCTACAGAGTGCAGGCACCGTACTATCCACCACTACCCCTACTACAGAGTGCAGGCACTGTACTATCCACCAGTACCCCTGCTACAGAGTGCAGGCACTGTACTATTCACCACTACCCCTACTACAGAGTGCAGGCACTGTACTATCCACCACTACCCCTACTACAGAATGCAGGCACTGTATTATCCACCACTACCCCTGCTACAGAGTGCAGGCACTGTACTATCCACCAGTACCCCTGCTACAGAGTGCAGGCACTGTACTATCCACCACTACCCCTGCTACAGAGTGCAGGCACTGTACTATCCATCACTATCCCTGCTACAGAGTGCAGGCACTGTTCTATCCACCACTACCCCTGCTACAGAGTGCAGGCACCGTACTATCCACCACTACCCCTACTACAGAGTGCAGGCACTGTACTATCCACCAGTACCCCTGCTACAGAGTGCAGGCACTGTACTATCCACCACTACCCCTACTACAGAGTGCAGGCACTGTACTATCCACCACTACCCCTATTACAGAATGCAGGCACTGTACTATCCACCACTACCCCTGCTACAGAGTGCAGGCACTGTACTATCCACCAGTACCCCTGCTACAGAGTGCAGGCACTGTACTATCCACCACTACCCCTGCTACAGAGTGCAGGCACTGTACTATCCACCACTACCCCTGCTACAGAGTGCATTCACTGTACTATCCATCATTACCCCTGCTACAGAGTGCAGGCACCATACTATCCACCACTACCCCTGCTACAGAGTGCAAGCACCGTACTATCCACCACTACCCCTGCTACAGAGTGCAGGCACCGTACTATCCACCACCACCCCTGCTACAGAGTGCAGGCACCGTACTATGCACCACTACCCCTGCTACAGAGTGCAGGCACTGTACTATCCACCACTACCCTTGCTACAAAGTGCAGGCACCGTACTATCCACCACCACCCCTGCTACAGAGTGCAGGCACCGTACTATGCACCACCACCCCCGCTACAGAGTGTACAGCATTTTAAAACTACAAAAGAACGGTAACTTTTCACACTCTTAATACAGTAATACCCTGGTTTTCGTCCTCAATCTGTTCCAGAAGGTCAGCCGAAATCTAAAATGGATGAAAACTGAAGTAATATTTCCCGTAAGAAATAATGTAAATCTAATGAATCCGTTCCAGACACCCAAAAATATTAACAAAAAATACATTTTTATAGATTATAACTATAGTGTTGCAGCTCTTCAGTGGTTACATTTTCCCTGTGGTCGTCCACCAACTCTTCCACATCCTGGCCACTCACCTCCAACCCCATGGACTTCCCCAAAGACATAATAGATTCCACAACAGGCGTAGGGTTGTCAAGTTTATACTAGCTTGTATTAAGTTAGTAATAGAACTAGGCATTACAAACACAATAAAAAGTAAAATAAATACACAGTACATTCATTACTTTTTTTTTCTTTTTTTTTTTCAACAAATCGGGGGTCTTCCACTGAGGCAGGGTGACCCAAAAAGAAAGAAAATCCCCAAAAAGAAAATACTTTCATCATCATTCAACACTTTCACCACACTCCTATATAATCACTGTCTTTGCAGAGGCTCTCAGATACGACAGCTGAGAATAGTCCCTCCCAGCTGTCACTATCCCAGAACCCTCCTTTAAAGAGCAGGCATTGTACTTCCCATTTCCAGGACTCAAGTCCAACTAAATCAATTAACTGGTTTCCCTGAATCCCTTCACAAAATGTTACCCTGCTCACACTCCAACAGCTCGTCAGGTCCCAAAAACCATTCGTCTCCATTCACTCCTATCTAACACGCTCACACATGCTTGCTGGAAGTCCAAGCCTCTCACCCACAAAATCTCCTTTACCCCCTCCCTCCAACCTTTTCTAGGACAACCCCTACCCCGCCTTCCTTCCCCTACAGATTTATATGCTCTCCAAGTCATTCTACTTTGATCCATTCTCTCTAAATGACCAAACCACCTCAACAACCCCTCTTCAGCCCTCTGACAAATACTTTTAGTAACTCCACATCTTCTCCTAATTTCCACATTCCGAATTTTCTGTATAATATTTACACCACACATTGCCCTTAGACAGGACATCTCTACTGCCTCCAGCCTCCTCCTCGCTGCAGCATTTGTAACCCATGCTTCACACCCATATAAGAGTGTTGGTACCACTATACTTTCGTACATTCCCTTCTTTGCCTCCATGGATAACGTTTTTTGTCTCCACAGATACCTCAACGCACCACTCACCTTTTTTCCTTCATCAATTCTATGGTTAACCTCATCCTTCATAAACCCATCCGTTGACATGTCAACTCCCAAATATCTGAAAACATTTACTTCTTCCATAATCCCTCTCTCCAATGTGATATCATTACTTACCTTAAAATATTTGTAGTCTTAATGTAGGGCGAGAGGTGAGTAGTACTTATTGTAGGAAGTCAGGTGTAGGTAGCCGGTAGGTAGCCTGGGCTACATACATACACCTACCTACATAGCTACACGATATTTAATGTGGCCCTGAGCCATATTATTACCATCGACATACCATAAACAAAGGGAGAAGTAATGAATAATTCATGCCGAGAATTGTAAATAAAAGCGTTATGTATTAAGGGCGGTGGCTGGGCCAGATGCAGATTCATACAGTTTTCTCTAATGCTCGACCAGAGAAAAACGTAATGTTTTCCCTCCACCGACTACCACCCCTCGATAGCATATAAACATTGCATGTTTATGTGCTATGTATTGTGTTTCTTATATAATTTTGAAAAAAATATCATAGATGGATTAATGAAAATGTCTATATTAATGTAAAATAAGACATTTAATGTGCCCAAGAGTAAGTCATGAACGTATGAGCGGCCCAGGTGGACGCGTCTGGTATGGACAATTTCCAAGCGGATGTATGAAACCCGGGGCAAAATTTTGCCGAAAAAAATGGTCGAAATCCGAAATCCGGGGATCCAGTGTTTATCAAATCCTCAGATTATTATTATTACTCTCATGGAGCAGTGTTCAAACTGTTATGGTCATAAATAACAAAAAAGGCACAATACCGTGACTGGAACAATACACACACAACCCGCACATATAAAAGGAGAGGAGCTTACGACGACGTTTCGGTCCAACTTGGACCATTTACAAGTCACACTCAAATTTACACTCCATTTACAAAGTCACAGTGTGACTTTGTAAATGGTCCAAGTCGGACCGAAACGTTGTCGTAAGCTCCTCTCCTTTTATATGTGCGGGTTGTGTGTGTGCTATGGTCATGTACTGCCTTATGAGTGGGTGGTAATTAGATTTAATGGAAAGTAGGGGAGGCTAGCTCCTGTTCCCTGGATCAAGAGTTCACTGCCATCATCTAAAGAACTTTTTGAGGGAAAGAATTCTTGGTTATTATTCACAAATTTCCGAAATTCTCCAAAACAAAACAATATTCTTGGACAAATGGAAGTTTTTGTATTTTTTCATTCTGCATTTTATTTTTAGTCAGGTAATGATTATTTAAACTTATTATTGACATATGTTTAATTTTTTGTTGCAGGGAGTGTCAAAGGTTCAGACGACGAGGGTAGTGACAGGTCCAGGTCTGCAAGTAAAGACCGCGCTCGGAGTAGGTCAGGCTCCAGGTCACGCAGCAGGTCGGGGTCACGGTCGAGGAGTCGTTCCCGTAGTGGTTCCCGCAGCAGGTCCCACAGCAGGTCACACAGCAGGTCACGCAGCAGGTCACGCAACAGGTCCCGCAGCAAGTCCCACAGCAGGTCCCGCAGCAAGTCCCGCAGCAGGTCCCGCAGCAAGTCCCACAGCAGGTCACGCAGCAAATCCCGCAGCAAATCCCGCAGCAAATCCCGTAGCAGGTCCCAAAGCAGGTCACGAAGCCGGTCTCAAAGCAAGTCACGAAGCAAGTCACGTAGCAAGTCCCGCAACAAATCACGAAGCAAGTCACGAAGCAAGTCCCGTAGCAAGTCACGAAGCAAATCTCGCAACAAGTCCCACAACAAGTCTCAAAGCAGATCAAAGTCAAGGTAAACACAAAGAAGAAAAAGTCACAACACCGCGACTGGAACAATACACAAATAACCCTCACAGAGGAAGGAGAAAAGTGTACTTGCTTCAGCAGTACATATACTAAAAAAAAAAAAAAAGAGACAGGAGCTTACGACAACATTTCTGTCCAACTTAGACCTTTACACGTGTAACTCGTTTATGGTCCAATTTGGACGGAAATGTCGTAAGTTTATTTCTCCTATGTGTGGGTTATTTATGTAAGGTAATCATACTGCCATATTAGTGTATAATGATATACACTTTCATTCTAGTTTTAATAATAATGGTTGTGTATTAACATGCCTCACACTCTGTACCATCATCACCCACCACAACTACCTACCACCATCACCACCACCATCACCCACTACCACCACCATCCATCACCCACTACCACCACCATCCATCACCCACTACACCGCCATCACCCACTACCACCACCATCATCCACTACCACCACCATTATCCACTACCATCACCATCACCCACTACCACCACCACCACAATCACCCAATACCACCATCACCCACTACCACCACCACCATCATCACCCACTACCACCACCATCACCCACAACCACCACCATAGTTATGACTTATCACTGACATGTTATTTCTGGTCTGGTGCCCGGAAAGGGGCCAGACTAGGCTGTTGCTGGCCCACACAGCCATCACAGCCTGGTTGATCTGCCACTTGCCAGAGATAGTGTTCCAGTTTCCTCTTGAAGACTTCAACACTCCAGTAGTGTTTCTTGAAGACTTCAACACTCCAGTAGTGTTTCTTGAAGACTACAACACCCCAGTAGTGTTTCTTGAAGACTTCAACACTCCAGTAGTGTTTCTTGAAGACTACAACACTCCAGTAGTGTTTCTTGAAGACTACAACACTCCAGTAGTGTTTCTTGAAGACTACAACACCCCAGTAGTGTTTCTTGAAGACTACAACACCCAGTAGTGTTTCTTGAAGACTACAACACCCAGTAGTGTTTCTTGAAGACTCAACACCCCAGTAGTGTTTCTGAAGACTACAACACCCCAGTAGTGTTTCTTGAAGACTCAACACCCAGTAGTGTTTCATGAAGACTACAACACTCCAGTAGTGTTTCTTGAAGACTACAACACTCCAGTAGTGTTTCATGAAGACTACAACACCCCAGTAGTGTTTCTTGAAGACTACAACACCCCAGTAGTGTTTCTTGAAGACTACAACACCCCAGTAGTGTTTCTTGAAGACTACAACACCCCAGTAGTGTTTCGTGAAGACTACAACACCCCAGTAGTGTTTCCTGAAGACTACAACACTCCAGTAGTGTTTCTTGAAGACTACAACACTCCAGTAGTGTTTCTTGAAGACTACAACACTCCAGTAGTGTTTCTTGAAGACTACAACACCCCAGTAGTGTTTCTTGAAGACTACAACACTCCAATAGTGTTTCCTGAAAACGTCAACACTCCAGTAGTGTTTCTTGAAGACTACAACACTCCAGTAGTGTTTCTTGAAGACGTCAACACTCCAGTAGTGTTTCTTGGAGACTACAACACCCCAGTAGTGTTTCTTGAAGACTACAACACCCCAGTAGTGTTTCCTGAAAACGTCAACACTCCAGTAGTGTTTCTTGAAGACTACACCTCAGTAGTGTTTCTGAAGACTACAACACTCCAGTAGTGTTTCTTGAAGACTACAACACCCCAGTAGTGTTTCTTGAAGACTACAACACTCCAGTAGTGTTTCTTGAAGACTACAACACCTCAGTAGTGTTTCTTGAAGACTTCAACACTCCAGTAGTGTTTCTTGAAGACTACAACACTCCAGTAGTGTTTCTTGAAGACTACAACACCCCAGTAGTGTTTCTTGAAGACTTCAACACTCCAGTAGTGTTTCTTGAAGACTTCAACACTCCAGTAGTGTTTCTTGAAGACTACAACACCCGAGTAGTGTTTCTTGAAGACCTCAACACTCCAGTAGTGTTTCTTGACGACTACAACACCCCAGTAGTGTTTCTTGAAGACTTCAACACTCCAGTAGTGTTTCTTGAAGACTACAACACTCCAGTAGTGTTTCTTGAAGACTTCAACACTCCAGTAGAGTTTCTTGAAAACTACAACACCCCAGTAGTGTTTCTTGAAGACTACAACACCCCAGTAGTGTTTCTTGAAGACTACAACACCCCAGTAGTGTTTCTTGAAGACTACAACACCCCAGTAGTGTTTCTGAAGACTACAACACCCCAGTAGTGTTTCTTGAAGACTTCAACACTCCAGTAGTGTTTCTTGAAGACTACAACACCCAGTAGTGTTTCTTGAAGACTACAAACTCCAGTAGTGTTTCTGAAGACTACAACACTCCACTAGAGTTTCTTGAAGACTACAACACCCAGTAGTGTTTCTGAAGACTACAACACCCAGTAGTGTTTCTTGAAGACTACAACACCCCAGTAGTGTTTCTTGAAGACTACAACACTCCAGTAGTGTTTCTTGAAGACTACAACACCCCAGTAGTGTTTCTTGAAGACTTCAACACTCCAGTAGTGTTTCTTAAAGACTACAACACTCCAGTAGTGTTTCTTGAAGACTACAACACCCCAGTAGTGTTTCTTGAAGACTACAACACCCCAGTAGTGTTTCTTGAAGACTACAACACTCCAGTAGTGTTTCTTGAAAACTACAACACCCAGTAGTGTTCTGAAGACTACAACACTCAGAGTGTTTCATGACGACTACAACACTCCAGTAGTGTTTCTGAAGACCTCAACACTCCGTAGTGTTTCATGAAGACTACAACACCGCAGTAGTGTTTCTGAAGACTACAACACCCAGTAGTGTTTCTGAAGACTACAACACCCAGTAGTGTTTCTTGAAGACTTCAACACTCCAGTAGTGTTTTTAAGACTCAACACCCCAGTAGTTTCTTGAAGACTACAACACCCCAGTAGTGTTCTTGAAGACTACAACACCCCAGTAGTGTTTCTTGAAGACGCAACACCCCAGTAGTGTTTCTACAAGACTACAACACCCAGTAGTGTTTCTGAAGACTACAACACCCCAGTAGTGTTTCTGAAGACTACAACACTCAGTAGTGTTTCTTGAAGACTACAACACCCCAGTAGTGTTTCTTGAAGACTTCAACACTCCAGTAGTGTTTCTTGAAGACTTCAACACTCCAGTAGTGTTTCTTGAAGACTACAACACTCCAGTAGTGTTTCTTGAAGACTTCAACACTCCAGTAGTGTTTCTACAAGACTACAACACTCCAGTAGTGTTTCATGAAGACTACAACACTCCAGTAGTGTTTCTTGAAGACTACAACACTCCAGTAGTGTTTCTTGAAGACGTCAACACTCCAGTAGTGTTTCTTGAAGACTACAACACCCCAGTAGTGTTTCTTGAAGACTACAACACCCCAGTAGTGTTTCCTGAAAACGTCAACACTCCAGTAGTGTTTCTTGAAGACTACAACACTCCAGTAGTGTTTCTTGAAGACTACAACACTCCAGTAGTGTTTCTTGAAGACTACAACACCCCAGTAGTGTTTCTTGAAGACTACAACACTCCGGTAGTGTTTCCTGAAGACTACAACACCCCAGTAGTGTTTCTTGAAGACTACAACACTCCAGTAGTGTTTCCTGAAGACTACAACACTCCAGTAGAGTTTCGTGAAGACTACAACACCCCAGTAGTGTTTCTTGAAGACTACAACACCCCAGTAGTGTTTCTTGAAGAATACAACACCCCAGTAGTGTTTCTTGAAGACTTCAACACTCCAGTAGTGTTTCTTGAAGACTACAACACTCCAGTAGTGTTTCTTGAAGATTACAACACCCCAGTAGTGTTTCTTGAAGACTTCAACACTCCAGTAGTGTTTCTTGAAGACTTCAACACTCCAGTAGTGTTTCTTGAAGACTACAACACCCGAGTAGTGTTTCTTGAAGACTTCAACACTCCAGTAGTGTTTCTTGAAGACTACAACACTCCAGTAGTGTTTCTTGAAGACTACAAAACTCCAGTAGTGTTTCCTGAAGACTACAACACTCCACTAGAGTTTCTTGAAGACTACAACACCCCAGTAGTGTTTCTTGAAGACTACAAACCCCAGTAGTGTTTCTTGAAGACTACAACACCCCAGTAGTGTTTCTTGAAGACTACAACACTCCAGTAGTGTTTCTTGAAGACTACAACACCCCAGTAGTGTTTCTTGAAGACTACAACACTCCAGTAGTGTTTCCTAAAGACTACAACACTCCAGTAGTGTTTCTTGAAGACTTCAACACTCCAGTAGTGTTTCATGAAGACTACAACACCCCAGTAGTGTTTCTTGAAGACTACAACACCCCAGTAGTGTTTCTTGAAGACTACAACACCCCAGTAGTGTTTCTTGAAGACGTCAACACCCCAGTAGTGTTTCTACAAGACTACAACACTCCAGTAGTGTTTCTTGAAGACTACAACACCGCAGTAGTGTTTCTTGAAGACTACAACACTCCAGTAGTGTTTCTTGAAGACTACAACACCCCAGTAGTGTTTCTTGAAGACTTCAACACTCCAGTAGTGTTTCTTTAAGACTTCAACACTCCAGTAGTGTTTCTTGAAGACTACAACACTCCAGTAGTGTTTCTTGAAGACTTCAACACTCCAGTAGAGTTTCTACAAGACTACAACACTCCAGTAGTGTTTCATGAAGACTACAACACTCCAGTAGTGTTTCTTGAAGACTACAACACTCCAGTAGTGTTTCTTGAAGACGTCAACACTCCAGTAGTGTTTCTTGAAGACTACAACACCCTAGTAGTGTTTCTTGAAGACTACAACACCCCAGTAGTGTTTCTTGAAGACTACAACACTCCAGTAGTGTTTCTTGAAGACTACAACACCCCAGTAGTGTTTCTTGAAGACTACAACACTCCAGTAGTGTTTCTTGAAGACTACAACACTCCGGTAGTGTTTCTTGAAGACTACAACACCCCAGTAGTGTTTCTTGAAGATTACAACACTCCAGTAGTGTTTCGTGAAGACTACAACACTCCAGTAGTGTTTCTTGAAGACTACAACACCCCAGTAGTGTTTCTTGAAGACTACAACACTCCAGTAGTGTTTCTTGAAGACTACAACACCCCAGTAGTGTTTATTGAAGACTTCAACACTCCAGTAGTGTTTCTTGAAGACTTCAACACTCCAGTAGTGTTTCTTGAAGACTACAACACTCCAGTAGTGTTTCTTGAAGACTTCAACACTCCAGTAGTGTTTCTTGAATATTTCAACACCCCAGTAGTGTTTCTTGAAGACTACAACACCCCAGTAGTGTTTCTTGAAGACTACAACACCCCAGTAGTGTTTCTTGAAGACTTCAACACTCCAGTAGTGTTTCTTGAAGACTACAACACTCCAGTAGTGTTTCTTGAAGACTACAACACCCCAGTAGTGTTTCATGAAGACTACAACACCCCAGTAGTGTTTCTTGAAGACTACAACACCCCAGTAATGTTTCTTGATATTACAACACCCCAGTAGTGTTTCTTGAAGACTACAACACCCCAGTAGTGTTTCTTGAAGACTACAACACCCCAGTAGTGTTTCTTGAAGACTCAACACTCCAGTAGTGTTTCTTGAAGACTACAACACCCAGTAGTGTTTCTTGAAGACTACAACACCCCAGTAGTGTTTCTTGAAGACTACAACACCCCAGTAGTGTTTCTTGAAGACTACAACACCCCAGTAGTGTTTCTTGAAGACTACAACACCCCAGTAGTGTTTCTTGAAGACTACAACACCCCAGTAGTGTTTCTTGAAGACTACAACACCCAGTAGTGTTTCTTGAAGACTACAACACCCCAGTAGTGTTTCTGAAGACTACAACACTCCAATAGTGTTTCTTGAAGACTACAACACTCCAGTAGTTTTTCTTGAAGACTACAACACTCCAGTAGTGTTTCTTGAAGACTACAACACTCCAGTAGTGTTTCTTGAAGACTACAACACCCCAGTAGTGTTTCTTGAAGACTACAACACTCCAGTAGTGTTTCTTGAAGACTTCAACACCCCAGTAGTGTTTCTGAAGACTCAACACTCCAGTAGTGTTTCTTGAAGACTTCAACACCCCAGTAGTGTTTCTTGAAGACTTCAACACTCCAGTAGTGTTTCTTGAATATTTCAACACCCCAGTAATGTTTCTTGATGACTACAACACCCCAGTAGTGTTTCTTGAAGACTACAACACCCCAGTAGTGTTTCTTGAAGACTACAACACCCCAGTAGTGTTTCGTGAAGACTACAACACTCCAATAGTGTTTCTTGAAGACTACAACACTCCAGTAGTTTTTCTTGAAGACTACAACACTCCAGTAGTGTTTCTTGAAGACTACAACACTCCAGTAGTGTTTCTTGAAGACTACAACACCCCAGTAGTGTTTCTTGAAGACTACAACACTCCAGTAGTGTTTCTTGAAGACTTCAACACCCCAGTAGTGTTTCTTGAAGACTACAACACTCCAGTAGTGTTTCTTGAAGACTTCAACACCCCAGTAGTGTTTCTTGAAGACTTCAACACTCCAGTAGTGTTTCTTGAATATTTCAACACCCCAGTAGTGTTTCTTGAAGACTACAACACCCCAGTAGTGTTTCTTGAAGACTACAACACCCCAGTAGTGTTTCTTGAAGACTTCAACACTCCAGTAGTGTTTCTTGAAGACTACAACACTCCAGTAGTGTTTCTTGAAGACTACAACACCCCAGTAGTGTTTCATGAAGACTACAACACCCCAGTAGTGTTTCTTGAAGACTACAACACCCCAGTAATGTTTCTTGAAGATTACAACACCCCAGTAGTGTTTCTTGAAGACTACAACACCCCAGTAGTGTTTCTTGAAGACTACAACACCCGAGTAGTGTTTCTTGAAGACGTCAACACTCCAGTAGTGTTTCTTTAAGACTACAACACCCCAGTAGTGTTTCTTGAAGACTACAACACCCCAGTAGTGTTTCTTGAAGACTACAACACCCCAGTAGTGTTTCTTGAAGACTACAACACCCCAGTAGTGTTTCTTGAAGACTACAACACCCCAGTAGTGTTTCGTGAAGACTACAACACCCCAGTAGTGTTTCTTGAAGACTACAACACCCCAGTAGTGTTTCTTGAAGACTACAACACCCCAGTAGTGTTTCTTGAAGACTACAACACCCCAGTAGTGTTTCGTGAAGACTACAACACTCCAGTAGTGTTTCTTGAAGACTACAACACTCCAGTAGTTTTTCATGAAGACTACAACACTCCAGTAGTGTTTCTTGAAGACTACAACACTCCAGTAGTGTTTCTTGAAGACTACAACACCCCAGTAGTGTTTCTTGAAGACTACAACACTCCAGTAGTGTTTCTTGAAGACTTCAACACCCCAGTAGTGTTTCTTGAAGACTACAACACTCCAGTAGTGTTTCTTGAAGACTTCAACACCCCAGTAGTGTTTCTTGAAGACTTCAACACCCCAGTAGTGTTTCTTGAAGACTACAACACTCCAGTAGTGTTTCTTGAAGACTTCAACACTCCAGTAGTATTTCTTGAAGACTACAACACCCCAGTAGTGTTTCTTGAAGACTACAACACCCCAGTAGTGTTTCTTGAAGACTTCAACACTCCAGTAGTGTTTCCTGAAGACTTCAACACTCCAGTAATGTTTCTTGAAGACTTCAACACTCCGTTAGTGTTTCTTGAAGACTTCAACACTCCAGTAGTGTTTCTTGAAGACTTCAACACTCCAGTAGTGTTTCTTGAAGACTTCAACACTCCAGTAATGTTATTTGAAGACTTCAACACCCCAGTAGTATTTCTTGAAGACTTCAACACTCCAGTAGTGTTTCTTGAAGACTTCAACACTCCAGTAGTGTTTCTTGAAGACTACAACACTCGCGTAGTGTTTCTTGAAGACTTCAACACTCCAGTAGTGTTTATTGACTTCAACACTTCTTCCTGTTCCAGGTCACGTTCCCGCTCCGCCTCCGGGTCCCGGGCGTCACGTTC
This sequence comes from Cherax destructor, assembly GCA_009830355.1. Classification (NCBI taxonomy): domain Eukaryota; kingdom Metazoa; phylum Arthropoda; class Malacostraca; order Decapoda; family Parastacidae; genus Cherax; species Cherax destructor. The sequence goes on along the minus strand of WNWK01010361.1, from coordinate 26,832 downwards.
CCGATCGCGTTCTCCCATCAAGTCGAGATCCGGCTCTGGGTCCCCTTCAGGCAGCAGGTCCAGAAGCGTCTCCCCAGCACCATCAGAAAGGTAGGCCTCTCATTTATTTTGTATCTTAAGCCTAAAATATCAACATTTTTCACCATTTCCCTTTCCATAACATGAAAAAGTTCTTAACTGAAGATCACTGTATCAGTTTGAAGTATTAATACATACTTGAAACTGTACCATTGTTGGAAGGTTCCTCACTAAGACAAGGAAAGACAATAACATCTCAAGGTTCCCTCACTAAGACAAGGAAAGACAATAACATCTCAAGGTTCCCTCACTAAGACAAGGAAAGACAATAACATCTCAAGGTTCCCTCACTAAGACAAGGAAAGACAATAACATCTCAAGGTTCCCTCACTAAGACAAGGAAAGACAATAACATCTCAAGGTTCCCTCACTAAGACAAGGAAAGACAATAACATCTCAAGGTTCCCTCACTAAGACAAGGAAAGACAATAACATCTCAAGGTTCCCTCACTAAGACAAACAAGGAGAGACAATAACATCTCAAGGTTCCCTCACTAAGACAAACAAGGAAAGACAATAACATCTCAAGGTTCCCTCACTAAGACAAACAAGAAGAGACAATAACATCTCAAGGTTCCCTCACTAAGACAAACAAGGAGAGACAATAACATCTCAAGGTTCCCTCACTAAGACAAACAAGGAGAGACAATAACATCTCAAGGTTCCCTCACTAAGACAAACAAGAAGAGACAATAACATCTCAAGGTTCCCTCACTAAGACAAACAAGAAGAGACAATAACATCTCAATGTTCCCTCACTAAGACAAACAAGAAGAGACAATAACATCTCAAGGTTCCCTCACTAAGACAAACAAGGAGAGACAATAACATCTCAAGGTTCCCTCACTAAAACAAACATTCATTGTACAATATAAAAATGTGGTGTACACTTATTAAAATATTGTTAGTTATAAGAACCACTAAGATGCAAGTGTATTTCCGGTAGACTAGATCTACAGTCTACAGTCTACTTAAGACTAGATATACGTATTGAGTGGTACAGTTATAAGCATGAATTATTGCAAAAAAGAGAGGGGAAAATAGTACAAATTTAAGTACAGTGGTACCTCGAGTTACGAGCTTAATTCGTTTCAGACGGCTGTTTGAGTGGCGATACCAAACGAATTTGTTCCCATAAGGAATAATGTAAATTAGATTAATCTGTTTCAGACCCCCAAAATTACACTTACAAAAGCACTTACAGAAATACACTTACATAATTGTTCGAGTTGGGAGCTGCTCATAAGTCGAGGAACCACTGTATTTATTAATACAGTGGACCCCGAGTTACAAGCACCTCGGAAATCGTACAAGTATGTAAGTATAATATTGTAAGTGCTTTTGTAAGTGTATTTTTGGGGGTCTGAAATGGACTAACCTATTTGACATTATTCCTTAAGGAGGAAAATTTGTTCGGTGATGGCACTTGAGCAGGCTTCTGGAATGAATTATGCTCGTTACTCGGGGTCCACTGAACTTTGAAGTGATTAAGTACAGTGGACCCCCGGAAATAGAACATTCTTCATTCCAGAATGCTGTTCAAGTGCTGTTACCAAACGAATTTATTCCCATAAGGAATAATGTAAATTAGATTAGTCCATTTCAGACCCCCAAAAATACACTTACAAAAGCACTTACATTAATAAACTTACATAATAGGTCGAGTTGGGAGGCGTTCGATTTCCGGGGGTCCACTGTAGTTATCTGAGTGTTTCTAACAGGCTCTGGGAATTCAGGGAATTGTTAGACGAGTTGGTTTTGTTTTGTGTTATTGTTAGTGTTCCAGCAACAGTATTTCAACATGCTGGTTGTCTCCCACCAAGGCAGGGTGACTCAAAAAGAAACACCTTAACCATCATTCACACTATCACTGTCTTGCCAGAGATACACAGATACAACAGTTTAGATGTCCCTCTAAACAGCAAATATCCCAAACTCTTCCTTCATAGTACAGACACTGTATTTACCACTTCATTTGGTCTTTATACATAAAAAAGGGTGCTGGTGTAAGGCTCTTGGTCCAGGGAGTTGGAGTTATACGTGCCCTTGGATCGAATCATGTCCCAGTTTTCCAGGCGCTGTGTAACCCTTGAGGATTTAGCGCTTTCCACTCTGAATACACTCAGGGGGTCATGTGGGGCCTGGGGAGTGAGGGAGTGGTTTGATCCAGTTTCCTGGACCAAGAGCCCTTCAGCAGGATCATGGCAGCCTTCCTCTGTGTAGGGAAGTTCTGTGACTTGATCTGCAAGGTTGACTGTGTACTCACCTATTTGTTGTTGCAAGGGTTAAGTCACAGCTCCTGGTCCCTGCCTCTTCACTGATCACTACTAGGTCACTCTTCCTGCTCCATGAGCTTTATCATACCTCTTCTTAAAGCTATATATGGTTCCTGCCTCCACTACATCATTTCCCAGACTATTCCACTTCCTGACAACTCTATGGCTGAAGAAATACTTCTTAACATCCCTGTGACTTACCTGAGTGCTTACTGGCGTGTGCAATGTTTCAAAATGTATTATAAAATGTTTGAAAATCAAAACAGTGTCCAGAAATGGGGGTAAAAGAGGATTTTTTTTTTTTCACAGTCACTCAAGATCCTTCATAGACAAAATTTTGAAAAACAGGAAAATTTCAAGATTCTCCGCTCAGGGTTTAGCTGATACCACTGTATTATTATTATTATTATTTTTATTATTATTATTATTATTATTATTATTATTATTATTATTATTATTGGAAATTTGGCACTGAAGAAGGCTCCTAATATTTTTGAAAAGGTTTTCAAGAATTTTGTTTTCTCATTTCTGGAGGGTATTTTGATATTAAATTTTCTCCCATGCGAATGTATCGTCACACAAATAAATATATAAAACCATTTGTCATCGCCTTATTGATTTGTCATTACCTTTGTCACTGCCTTATTTATCTTAAGTTGGTCTTAATTTTGACCAAAATGCTCTGCATGTTCACCCAAACGTCATTCGCCTTTGTACAAACATTATATCATATTGAAATAAACTCTCTTTATCTAAATATCTCTTTCTTTAACAGGTCAGCAAAATCAGCGGCTTCCAGCAGATCAGCGCGGTCAAGTGGTAGGAGTGGGAGTGGCTCGCCTGCCATCAACAGTTCACCGGGCCACCGCAGCTCACCCACGCACAGCAAGGCTTCTGCCTCAGACTCGGGTTCCGATTCCGATTCGTCAGACTCCAGCTCCGGTTCTGACTAGCATTAGTGTCTTGTACACTTTGTACTGCTGTGTGAGGGCAGTATAAGTCACAGTGACTTACACTAGTGTCTTATACACTTTGTATTGCTGTGTGAGGACAGTATAAGTCACAGTGACTTACACTAGTGTCTTATACACTCAGTACTGCAGTGTAAGGACAGTATAAGTCACAGTGACTTACACTAGTGTCTTATACACTCAGTACTGCTGTGTGAGGACAGTATAAGTCACAGTGACTTACACTAGTGTCTTATACACTTTGTATTGCTGTGTGAGGACAGTATAAGTCACAGTGACTTACACTAGTGTCTTGTACACTCAGTACTGATGTGTGAGGGCAGTATAAGTCACAGTGACTTACACTAGTGTCTTGTACACTTTGTATTGCTGTGTGAGGACAGTATAAGTCACAGTGACTTACACTAGTGTCTTATACACTCAGTACTGCAGTGTAAGGACAGTATAAGTCACAGTGACTTACACTAGTGTCTTGTACACTCAGTACTGCTGTGTGAGGACAGTATAAGTCACAGTGACTTACACTAGTGTCTTATACACTCAGTACTGCAGTGTAAGGACAGTATAAGTCACAGTGACTTACACTAGTGTCTTATACACTCAGTACTGCTGTGTGAGGACAGTATAAGTCACAGTGACTTACACTAGTGTCTTGTACACTCAGTACTGCTGTGTGAGGACAGTATAAGTCACAGTGACTTACACTAGTGTCTTGTACACTCAGTACTGCTGTGTGAGGACAGTATAAGTCACAGTGACTTACACTAGTGTCTTATACACTCAGTACTGCTGTGTGAGGACAGTGATTTACACTAGCATCTTATACACTCAGCACTGCTGCCACAATACTATGGCTGGAACTCACAATTTAGCTAGGATACTTCATGCAATATTCAATCCATCTTCAATCATTCTGAAGTTATGAGAAAATTGATAACGAGTGAGGACGGATTGAATCTTTTCAAAGTTTCATTTCCAGGTTGTGGGTTCATTGTGGCTTCTGTCGTGATCGAATATTACAAAATATCCGAAGTCTTGTGTCAGACGCAGAGTAGCAACATTATTGTATAGATTATTTCAGAAATATTAACTAGGAATACTGTAATTACTTATAAGAGAAAGGTGGACTGAAACTGGTGACCTGACATTTTGTTTCTTATGAATTTTGAGAGGTGGACATGAATGACCTTAAACCAGTTGATGTGGGAGAGTTATATAGAGGAATTTTGTTGTTATATTTAATCTGTTGAGATGCTTCATTCACTTCACAGTGATGTACATGACTGTGTACAAGTGTAGTCATGTGAGTGACTGGGTTAGTGAGGTCGCTGTACTCGCCTGTGTGTGGTTACAGGGTTTGAGTTGCTGTTGCTGGCCCCACCTCTTTGCTGGTCACTGCTAAGTCCACTCTCTCCCTGCTCCTTGAGCAGGGAGAGAGTGGACCTGTGTGTGGGTGAGGATAGGATAGAGGCACTGCAAGAGGTCACTGTTCATCTGAAGGAACAGTAAACTTTTTGCAATGCATAGTGATAGAAGCACTGTAGGTAGTCACTGTTCATCCTGCAGTGCATAGTGATACAGGCACTGTGGGAGGTCACTGTTCATTCTGCAGTGCCTTATCTCATACTTCACCCCAGACAGTGACCTCACTCACATGACAACACTTGTATAAATATACTTGTCATTCCTGCCTTCCTCTCTCATATATATATATTTTTTTTTTTCTCTCAACAAGTCGGCCGTCTCCCACCAAGGCAGGGTGACCCAAAAAGAAAGAAAATACTTTCATCATCATTCAACACTTTCACCACACTCATACATAATCACTGTCTTTGCAGAGGCGCTCAGATACGACAGCTGAGAATAAGTCCCTCCCAGCTGTCACTATCCCAGACCCCTCCTTTAAAGTGCAGGCATTGTACTTCCCATTTCCAGGACTCAAGTCCAACTAAATCAATTAACTGGTTTCCCTGAATACCTTCACAAAATGTTACCTTGCTCACACTCCAACAGCTCGTCAGGTCCCAAAAACCATTCGTCTCCATTCACTCCTGTCTAACATGCTTACACATGCTTGCTGGAAGTTCAAGCCCCTCGCCCTCAAAACCTCCTTTACCCCCTCCCTCCAACCTTTTCGAGGACGACCCCTACCCCGCCTTCCTTCCCCTACAGATTTATACGCTCTCCAAGTCATTCTACTTTGATCCATTCTCTCTAAATGACCAAACCACCTCAACAACCCCTCTTCAGCCCTCTGACAAATACTTTTAGCAACTCCACACCTCCTAATTTCCACACTCCAAATTTTCTGCATAATATTTACACCACACATTGCCCTTAGACAGGACATCTCCACTGCCTCCAGCCGCCTCCTTGCTACAGCATTTACAACCCATGCTTCACACCCATATAAGAGTGTTGGTACCACTATACTTTCGTACATTCCCTTCTTTGCCTCCATGAATAACGTTTTTTGTCTCCACAGATACCTCAATGCTCCCTTTCCTTCGTGTGTTAGTGTGGCTAGTTAATTGTCCAGCTTAGACCAAAACATTGTCATAAACTTTCTCCCACATGCGGCTTAATTGTGTATACAAAACTTCTTCATAGTTTAAAATATTCAGCAAAGTTCCTTTACACAGTTACACTGTTTCTCCAATTTTAAAACATCACGTATTATGTGTATTGTTCAACTTAGGACTTAACTTCAGTATTTTAAGAGATTGTGTAGTGTGTTGTTCGGGTCCCCCAACTTAGGGCCTAAATTCAGGACCTGATTAAGGCATGGGCTTAAGGGATTGCAGCCCAGGGTCCTCTGCCAGCTGAAGGGCCTCCAGGTCCTGCAGCCCAGGGTCCTTCGCCAGCTGGAGGGCCTCCAGGTCCTGCAGCCCAGGGTCCTCCACCAGCTGGCAGAGGCCCTCCATATCACTGGGAGCCTTACAGTACCTGTAGCACAAGAGCCCTCACAGTACCTGTAGCCCAAGGGCCCTCACAGTACCTGTAGCCCAAGGGCCCTCACAGTACCTGTAGCCCAGGGACCCTCACAGTACCTGTAGCCCCGGGGCCTCACAGTACCTGTAGCCCAGGGCCCTCATAGTACCTGTAGCCCAGGTGCCTCACAGTACCTGTAGCCCAAGGGCCCTCATGGTACCTGTAGCCCAGGGACCCTCACAGTACCTGTTGCCCAGGGGCCTCACAGTACCTGTAGCCCAGGGGCCTCACAGTACCTGTAGCCCAAGGGCCTTCACAGTACATGTAGCCCGGGGCCCTCACAGTATATGTAGCCCAAGGGCCCTCACAGTACCTATAGCCCAGGGACCCTCACAGTACCTGTAGCCCAGTTACCCTCACAGTACCTGTAGCCCAGGGGCCTCACAGTACCTGTAGCCCAGGGCCCTCACAGTACCTGTAGCCCAGGGGCCTCACAGTACCTGTAGCCCAGGGCCCTCACAGTATCTGTAGCCCAGGGCTCTCACAGTACCTGTAGCCCAGGGCCCCTCACAGTACCTGTAGCCCAGGGGCCCCTCAGTACCTGTAGCCCAGGGGCCCCTCACAGTACCTGTAGCCCAGGGGCCTCACAGTACATGTAGCCCAAGGGCCCCTCACAGTACATGTAGCCCAGGCGCCCTCACAGTACATGTAGCCCATGGGCCTGACAGTTCCTGTAGCCCAGGGGCCTCACAGTGCATGTAGCCCAGGAGCCTCACAGTACCTGTAGCCCAGGGGCCTCAGTGCATGTAGCCTAGAGGCCCTCACAGTACCTGTAGCCCAGGGGCCTCACAGTACATGTAGCCCAGGGGCCCCTCAATACATGTAGCCCAGGGGCCCCTCACAGTACCTGTAGCCCAGGGGCCCCTCACAGTACCTGTAGCCCAGGGGCTTCACAGCACATGTAACCCAGGGGCCTCACAGCACATGTAACTCAGGGGCCCTCACAGTACATGTAGTCCAGGGGCCTCACAGTACCTGTAGCCCAGGGGCCCTCAGTACATGTACCTTAGGGGCATCACAGTACCTGTAACCCAGGGGCCTCACAGTACATGTAGCCCAGGGCCCTCACAGTACCTGTAGCCCAGGGGCCTCACAGTACATATAGCCCAGGGGCCCTCACAGTACATGTAGCCCAGGGGCCCTCACAGTACCTGTAACCCAGGGGCCCTCACAGTACATGTAGTCCAGGGACCTCACAGTACATGTAGCCCAGGGGCCTCAGTACCTGTAGCCAAGCAGCCCTCATAGTACATGTAGCCCAGGGTCCTCACAGTACCTGTAGCCTAGGGGCCTCACAGTACATGTAGCCCAGGGGCCTCACAGTATCTGTAGCCCAGGGGCTTGACAGTACATGTAGCCCAGGGGCCTGACAGTACCTGTAGCCCAGGGGCCTAACAGTACCTTTAGCACAGGGGCCTCACAGTACCTGTAGCCCAGGGCCATCACAGTACCTGTAGCCCAGGGGCCTCACAGTACATGTAGCCCAGGGGCCTCTCACAGTACATGTAGCCCAGGGGCCCTCACAGTACATGTAGCCCATGGGCCTGACAGTTCCTGTAGCCCAGGGGCCTCACAGTGCATGTAGCCCAGGAGCCTCACAGTACCTGTAGCCCAGGGGCCTCACAGTACCTGTAGCCCAGGGGCCTCAGTGCATGTAGCCTAGGGGCCCTCACAGTACCTGTAGCCCAGGGGCCTCACTGTACATGTAGCCCAGGGGCCTCACAGTACCTGTAGCCCAGGGGCCTCACAGTACCTGTAGCCCAGGGGCCTCACAGTACCTGTAGCCCAGGGGCCTCACAGTACCTGTAGCCCAGGGCCTCACAGTACCTGTAGCCCAGGGACCTCACAGTACCTGTAGCCCAGGGGCCTCACAGTACCTGTAGCCCAGGGGCCTCACAGTACCTGTAGCCCAGGGGCCTCACAGTACCTGTAGCCCAGGGGCCTCAGTGCATGTAGCCTAGGGGCCCTCACAGTACCTGTAGCCCAGGGGCCTCACAGTCCCTGTAGCCCAAGGGCCTCACAGTACCTAGAGCCTAGGGGCCTCACAGTAGCTGTAGCCCATGGGCCTCACAGTACCTGTAGCCCAGAGGCCTCACAGTACATGTAGCCCAGGAGCCTGACAGTACCTGTAACTCAGGGGCCTCACAGTACCTGTAGCCCAGGGGCCTCACAGTACCTGTAGCCCAGGGGCCTCACAGTACCTGTAGCCCAGGGGCCTCACAGTACCTGTAGTCCAGGTATGGTTTGTTTTAATCCGACTCTGCCTAAGTTGCACACACACACGTTTCACAGCTGCTATACGACCCATGTGGGTTTAGAGCTTTATTACCATAACTAAGCTGGGAAACTTGCATCATGCCATGCGCTAATACAATTAACTAGATCCCTGAAAAGTTTGTAAGCCTTCGGAAATGCCATCTATAAAATCTACATTTTGCTCTTCTCCGTGAGTTCCTGTGAAGCAGAATTCTTCCTCTGGTAGTCATGCGTGTCGTGAGAGGCGACTAAAATGCCGAGAGCAATGGGATAGTAACCCCCTTCTGCTGTATACATTACAGCCTCTCCTCACTCAGCGACATACTCGTTTACCGACGCCTTGGACTTACAATGGGCTCTCTGACCAGTATTTATACCTAAATAATGTACAGTGGACCCTTGCTATTCAAACACTCCAAACTCGCCCTTTTATGTAAGTTCATTATTGTAAGTGCTTTTATAGGTGTATTTTTGGGGGTCTGAAATGGACTAATCTAATTTACATCATTCCTTATGGGAATAAATTTGTTTGGTAACTGCACTTGAACAGCATTCTGGAATGAAGAATGTTCGAAAGTTGGGGTCCACTGTATATTAGAGCTGATTTCCTCTATTCTGCTTATTACAATATACAGTATACACTATAAACATTTAAAAATATACCAGAAATGTTATAAATGTTGCAAAGTTGACATTAAAACAATATCAGAGATGGTTGACACAAACTCACTACCATTATAGTATGCTCCTCACTTAGCCACGAACTTGTTTACCAATATGGTCTTAGGAACAGAACTCCGTCGTTAAGTGAAGAGAGGCTGTACTAAATTTATAAAGAGAAACTTTCATTTTTTTTTTTTTTAGGTCGCCTCGCCTCGGTGGTAACGACCGGTTTACTGGGAAACAAAATGTATTTTGGTGTGGTTAGCACTCCACTGTGTCTGTCTTATGAACCCCGCTGTCTTGTATGATGGTCCCATTGGTAAGTGTGGTGTCACTGCCAGTACAAACAAGTACACCACTGTAAAAAAGCAAATTTGTGAGTGTTGTAGTGTACTACACTATGTACACTGTATGTGAGTGTTGTAGTGTACTACACTATGTACACTGTATGTGAGTGTTGTAGTGTACTACACTATGTACACTGTATGTGAGTGTTGTAGTGTACTACACTATGTACAGTGTATGTGAGTGTTGTAATGTGCTACACTATGTACACTGTATGTGAGGGTTGTAGTGTACTACACTATGTACACTGTATGTGAGTGTTGTAGTGTACTACACTATGTACACTGTATGTGAGTGTTGTAATGTGCTACACTATGTACACTGTATGTGAGGGTTGTAGTGTACTACACTATGTACAGTGTATGTGAGTGTTGTAGTGTACTACATTGTGTACAGTGTATGTGAGTGTTGTAGTGTACTACACTATGTACAGTGTATCTGAGTGTTGTACTACACTATGTACAGTGTATCTGAGTGTTGTAGTGTACTACACTATGTACAGTATATCTGAGTGTTGTAGTGTACTACACTGTACAGTGTATCTGAGTGTTGTAGTGTACTACACATCCATCATGTAGCAGAGATAGTCTCAGGCAGTGCCTGACTGGCCCACATGGGTTTACCACCTCAAACTAAACCAACTGTATCGAAAATAAAATTTCTAGAGATTTTTGTGTACGGTTTTTCCTCTCCTCTAGTCGTCTCTGAAATACAGGGTCCCTGATTTAAGTCTGTAGTGAAGATTTCTCTAATTCTTTAGTAGTGTGACGCATGAGGTTGAAAAAATGGCGTCAGTTGTGGAAAATTTTGTACCTAATTTTCCAAAATTATAGTTTATAATTTTTAATAATGTAAATAAGTATAAAAATGATGCTGATTTGACCTTCGAGAAAATTTGAGTGGAAAAGAAACGATCTTCGGCTGCATGAGGAGGAGAGAGGATTACTATGTTGAATTGAATTGGTGTGGGACCACATTGTAATTTGCACCAGAAATTTGGCATTTTCTGAGGCTTAATGGGAAATTGGCCTCAAAATTGTAATTGAAATTTGAAATTATGGTCCTGCTAAGAGTAATGAGGATAAGAAATTGGCAGGACAGCAAGAATTGGCATGTGAATGGGGAAGATAAGGAGTCATCACCACTCACAGCTAAGGATAACTGTCTGTTATGTAGATTCTAGCTGGCCAGTGTACAGCTAGCCCTCCACTTTCGCACGTTCCTCTTTTGCGAGCTTCGAACATTCGCGAATGCCCAGCTACCCAATCATTTTTACCAACCATAACATGTATATACAATATTTTAGGATGTTTTCATGTGTTTTATGATTGTTCGTGGTTCAATAGGTTAAGGAAGCAGTGTTGTTAGGCTAAGTAAATGCTATTATGTATTTTCTTCAAAATTATATAAGAAACATGTTACATATCATATAGCATATAAACATTGATACAATGTTTATATGCTATCAGGTGGCGAGTCGGGTGGAGAGTAAACATTACGTTTTCTCTGATGCAGCGTTAGACAAAACTAAATCTGGCATCTGGTGCAGTATCCGCCCTTCATACACATTTGTTTACAATTTTCGGCATGAATTATTCATTACTCCCTTTGTTTATGATGGCATCTAAGGGTAGTTGTTAGAAACGATTAAACTCAGTGAACATGGTAATAATATGGCTGTGTAGTGTAATAATATGGCTGTGTAGTGAAGCCCCCCGAGTGGGGGCTACGTACGTGTACCTACGTCTACAGGCTACCTACACTGAATTCTTACAAATAAATACTAAACACCTCTCTCCCTACATTAAGACTTGAAATATTTTAAAGTAAGTAATGAATGTACTGTGGCAGTAAAAGACAAAGAAGGTAAGTAACCCCAGAAAAGGACTTGGTACCTGAAGTCTATGGAAGGGAATTTCCCTTCCAAACAATAGTAACTCTTCCATCCTCTACCCTCCTCCTGTCTTCCACACATCAACAACTCTTCAATAAAGGTAAATGTCATGTTATTATTGTTTTATTCTTCATGTCTCATTGTTTTCTTTGTAGATAAATGTACATTTCATGTAAAAAAAAAAAAATTTTTAATACTTTTGGGTGTCTGAAACGAATTAATTTGATTTACATTATTTCTTATGGGGAAAATGGTTTTGAAAATTGTCAATTTTGAATTTCAGCAGGCTCTCTGGAATGGATTAATGACAATTTTCAAGGGTCCATTGTATTATATTTGCCTACAATATATTTGCGCATCAAAACATTCGCGAATGGTACAGTATTTCCCTACATCATATTTGCACACCAAACATTTGTGAATTTTCAAGATTCTTGATCCCCTAACTCTCGAGAATGTGGAGGGCCTCCTGTTGTTTCTATATGTTAGATGAGTATTGTGGGTGATCCAGCGGCATCAGGTGACCTCCAGCGAAAATTTGGTAAGTGGTATCCCAAAGTTTTGTCAATGATTATACCAATTTGTTATATGCTTGACATTAACTGTATTTGATTCCCCCTCCTCTTTCAGCAAGTCACACCCAAATATACAGTCCATAAACTATCAGATTATACCAGAATCCCTGGTTTTGTTTAAGTTTAAATATAATGTACAATTTTAGGTCCCGGCATATTTGAGTGAGGTTTGAGAGTTATGGGTATCGAGGGAGATACTCTCCTTGTGGCCTAGTGTCTAAAATTCCCACCTACCTCAGAGATGCAACAGAAATTGGTAAGTAACATTTACATTAGTTGCATCCTACCCAAATTGCTTGTATCAACGTAATAGTGAAGTTCATACAGGCAATTTCTCACATCAGTATTCCATTAGAAATGAGGTTTGTCAGTACGACTTCGAAGACGTCAATAACTAGATGTTTCTAGTATTTTTATTCAGTGCTGACCCCTCAAGGGAGGTTCCTTGATGCTAGTGAGGGACTCTTGATCTAAGAAACTGGATCTGTGCTCCATTATTTTTTTTTTATTAACACATCGGCCATTTCCCACCAAGGCAGGGTGGCCCGACAAAGAAAAAACTTTCATCATCATTCACTCCATCACTGTCTTGCCAGAGGCGTGCTTACACTACAGCTACAAAACTGCAACATTAACACCCTCCTTCAGAGTGCCGGCACTGTACTTTCCATCTCCAGGAATCAAGTCCGGCCTGCCGGTTTCCATGAAACCCTTCATAAATGTCAAGTCCTAAAAACCATTTGTCTCCATTCGCTCCTATCTAACACGCTCACGCACGCTTGCTGGAAGTCCAAGCCCTTCGCAAACAAAACCTCCTTTACCCCTCCCTCCAACCTTTTAGGCTGACCCCTACCCGCCTTCCCTCCACTACAGATTTATACACTCTCGAAGTCATTCTATTTTGTTCCATCCTCTTTATATGTCCAAACCATCTCAACAACCCCTCCTCAGCTCTCTGGATACTAGTTTTGGTAATCACACACCTCCTAATCTCCAAACTACGGATTCTCTGCATTATATTCACACCACACATTACCCTCAGACATGACATCTCCACTGCCTCTAGCCTTCTCCTTGTTACAACATTCACAACCCATGTCTCACACCCATACAAGAGTGTTGGTATAACTATACTCTCATACATTCCCCTCTTTGCTTTCATGGATTAAGTTCTCTGTCTCCACAAGCTCCTCAGTGCACCACTCACCTTTTTCCCCTCGTTAATTCTAGTAGTAGGTTGGTAGACAGCAACCACCCAGGGAGGTACTACCGTCCTGCCAGGTGACTGTGAAACGGAAACCAGAAACTGTATTACATGATGGTAGGATTGCTGGTGTCTTTTTTCTGTCTCATAAACACGCTGGATAACAGGTATATCAAGCTACTTCTACTTACAAGTAGGTTACACTACACAGGCATGCACATGCATATATATACATACACACATCTATGTTTTTCTTCTTTTTCTTAATAGCTCTTGTTCTTCTTTATTTCCTCTATTGTCCATGGGGAAGTGGAAAAGAATTCTTCCTCTGTAAGCCATGCGTGTCGTATAAGGCGACTAAAATGCCGGGAGCAATGGGCTGGTAACCCCTTCTCCTGTACACATTTACTAAAAAAACGAATAAGAAAAGCTTTATAAAACTGGGATGTTTGAATGTGCGTGGATGTAGTGCAGATGATAAGAAAGAGATGATTGCTGATGTTATGAATGAAAAGAAGTTGGATGTCCTGGCCCTAAGCGAAACAAAGCTGAAGGGGGTAGGCGAGTTTCAGTGGGGAGAAATAAATGGGGTTAAGTCAGGAGTATCTGAGAGAGTTAGAGCTAAGGAAGGGGTAGCAATAATGTTGAAGGACCAGTTATGGAAGGAGAAGAGGGAATATAAATGTGTAAATTCAAGGATTATGTGGATTAAAATAAGGGTCGGATGCGAAAAGTGGGTTATAAGTGTGTATGCACCTGGAGAAGAGAGGAGTGTAGAGGAGAGAGAGAGATTTTGGGAGATGTTAAGCGAATGTATAGGAACCTTTGAACCAAGTGAGAGAGTAATTGTAGTAGGGGACCTAAATGCTAAAGTAGGAGAAACATGTAGAGAGGGTGTGGTAGGTAAGTTTGGGGTGCCAGGTGTAAATGAAAATGGGAGCCCTTTGATTGAACTTTGTATAGAAAGGGGTTTAGTTATAGGTAATACATATTTTAAGAAAAAGAGGATAAATAAGTATACAATATATGATGTAGGGCATAATGACAGTAGTTTGTTGGACTATGTATTGGTAGATAAAAGACTGTTGAGTAGACTTCAGGATGTACATGTTTATAGAGGGGCCACAGATATATCAGATCACTTTTTAGTTGTAGCTAAAGTGGGAGTAAAAGGTAGATGGGATACAAGGAAAATAGAAGCAGTAAGTAAGAGAGAGGTGAAGGTTTATAAACTAAAAGAGGAGGCAGTTAGGGTAAGATATAAACAACTATTGGAGGATAGATGGGCTAATGAGAGTGTAGGCAATGGGGTCAAAGATGTATGGAGTAGGTTAAAGAATGTAGTGTTAGAGTGTTCAACAGAAGTTTGTGGTTACAGGAAAGTGGGTGCGGAAGGGAAGAAGAGCGATTGGTGGAATGATGATGTAAAGAGAGTAGTAAGGGAGAAAAAGTTAGCATATGAGAGGTTTTTACAAAGTAGAAGTGATGCAAGGAGGGAAGAGTATATGAAGAAAAAAAGAGAGGTTAAGAGAGTGGTCAAGCAATGTAAAAAGAAAGCAAATGAGAGAATGGGTGAGATGTTATCAACAAATTTTGTTGAAAATAAGAAAAAGTTTTGGAGTGAGATTAATAAGTTGAGGAAACCTAGGGAACAAATGGATTTGATAGTTAAAAATAGGAAAGGAGAGTTATTAAATGGAGAGTTAGAGGTATTGGGAAGATGGAGGGAATATTTTGAGTTGTTAAATGTTGATGAAGACAGGGAAGCTGTGATTTCGTGTATAGGGCAAGGAGGAATAACATCTTGTAGGAGTGCAGAAGAGCCAGTTGTGAGTGTGGGGGAAGTTCGTGAGGCAGTGGGTAGAATGAAAGGGGGTAAGGCAGCTGGGATTGATGGGATAAAGGTAGAAATGTTAAAAGCAGGCGGAGATATAGTTTTGGAGTGGTTGGTGCTATTATTTAATACATGTATGGAAGAGGGTAAGGTACCTAGGGACTGGCAGAGAGCGTGTATTGTTCCTTTGTATAAAGGCAAAGGGGACAAAAGAGAGTGCAAAAATTATAGGGGAATAAGTCTGTTGAGTACATATACCAGGTAAAGTGTATGGTAGAGTTATTATTGAAAGAATTAAGAGTAAGATGGAGAGCAGAATAGCAGATGAACAAGGTGGCTTTAGGAAAGGTAGTGGGTGTGTAGACCAAGTGTTTGCAGTAAAACATATAGGTGAACAGTATTTGGATAAGGGTAAAGAGGTTTTTGTGGCATTTATGGATTTGGAAATGGCGTATGATAGGGGGGCAATGTGGCAGATGTTGCAGGTGTATGGAATAGGAGGTAGGTTACTGAAAGCAGTGAAGAGCTTTTATGAGGATAGTGAGGCTCAGGTTAGAGTGTGTAGGAGAGAGGGAGATTATTTCTATGTAAAAGTAGGCCTTAGACAGGGATGTGTGATGTCACCATGGTTGTTCAGTATATTTATAGATGGGGTTGTAAGAGAAGTGAATGCGAGGGTCTTGGCAAGAGGTGTGGGGTTAAAAGACAAAGAATCAAATACAAAGTGGGAGTTGTCACAGTTGCTTTTTGCTGATGACACTGTGCTTTTGGGAGATTCTGAAGAGAAGTTGCAGAGGTTGGTGGATAAATTTGGTAAGGTATGTAAAAGAAGAAAATTGAAAGTGAATATAGGAAAGAGGAAGGTGATGAGGATAACAAAAAGATTAGGTGACGAAAGATTGGATATCAGATTGGAGGGAGAGAGTATGGAGGAGGTGAATGTATTCAGATATTTGGGAGTGGACATATCAGCAGATGGGTCTATGAAGGATGAGGTGAATCATAGAATTGATGAGGGGAAAAGGGTGAGTGGTGCACTTCGAGTCTGTGGAGACAAAGAACTTTGTCCATGGAAGTTAAGAGGGAATGTATGAGAGTATAGTTATACCAACACTCTTATATGGGTGTGAAGCATGGGTGATGAATTTCGCAACGAGGAGAAGGCTGGAGGCAGTGGAGATGTCATGTCTGAGGTCAATGTGTGGTGTGAATATAATGCAGAGAATTCGGAGTTTGGAAATTAGGAGGAGGTGTGGGATTACCAAAACTATTATCCAGAGGGCTGAGGAGGGGTTGTTGAGGTGGTTCGGACATGTAGAGAGAATGGACCGAAACCGAATGACCTCGAGAGTGTATAAATCTGTAGTGGAGGGAAGGCGGGGTAGGGGTCGGCCTAGGAAAGGTTGGAGGGAGGGGGTAAAAGAGGTTTTGTGTGTGAGGGGCTTGGATTTCCAGCAAGCATGCGTGTGCGTATTTGATAGGAGTGAATGGAGACAAATGGTTTTTAATCCTTGATGTGCTGTTGGAGTGTGAGCAAGGTAACATTTATGAAGGGATTCAGAGAAACTGGCAGGCCAGACTTGAGTCCTGGAGATGGGAAGTACAGTGTCTGCACTCTGAAGGAGGGGTGTTAATGTTGCAGTTTTATAACTGTAGTGTAAAGCACCCCTCTGGCAAGACAGTGATGGAGTGAATGATGATGAAAGTTTTTCTTTTTCGGGCCACCCTGCCTTGGTGGGAATCGGCCGATGTGTTAATAATAAAAAAATAAAAAATAATTCTATGATTCACCTCATCCTTCATATACCCATCTGCTGACACATCCACTCCCAAATATCTGAACACATTCACCTCCTCCATACTCTCTCCCTTCAATCTGATATCTAATCTTCCGTTATCCAATTTTTTTTGTTATCCTCATCACTTTACTCTTTCCTATACAGTGGACCCCCGAGTTACGAGCACCTCGGAAATCGTACAAGTATGTAAGTGTAATATTGTAAGGCTTTTGTAAGTGTATTTTTGGGGGTGTGAAATGGACTAACCTACTTGACATTATTCCTTAACCCTTTGGGGGTCGACAGGCCTTCTCGGAAACCTGTTCCTGGGGTCGAAATGTTTTTGGAAAAAAAAAATTATTTTTTATGGAATGATAGAGAATCTTTTTCCGATCATAACGCCACCAAAATTATGAAATTTGATCGAAAACTAACGGAATTATGCTTTCGCAAAGTTAGCTGTATTGATGACATTTACACATCAGCGATTTCGCCCACTTTGAGCCCTATTTTCGGCAAATTCCAATGTTTCAGTCTACTAAAATTATAGCTATTTCGCTAGAACTCCATTTCTTCTATCGATTGAGTACAAGAAACTGCCTATTTACCAATTTAAACTACCCAAAATAGTGGTCAGAAAATGACAATTTGGCCAATTTCACACAAATTTCAAACGATGCCAATTTCAAAATAGGGTCCAGAATAAACAAGGCAGACATTCCTGGCACTAAAATAACATCTTCTCTGTTCATTAGTCAAGTCTCCAGGCCCCTCTTACATTACTTTTGCTTTTCATTTTGAATTTTTATTCTCACAAAAAAATAGAAGATTTACTGCTATGTATACAACTGCATCATTGTATAAATGGTATAAATAATATCAGAGCACTTGTGCATGAATATTAGACTCGCCAGTTGATGTATATTGGACGCATGGTGTGATTTGTTTACTCTTGAACATCGTCAAAAATCGAACATTTTCGCTACTTTGAGCTCAATTTCAAGATACTTGTCATTGGCAAACCAATCAAAATCATCTCTATTTCTGTAATATATCTAACATTCTATCAAATGAGACCAAGAAAACGAGAACACATCAATAAATACCATACGAAAATAGACTGCAAAGTCGCTGTTTTAAACGAAAAAACGGTCTGAGTTTTTTTCTCTCATTATGCAGTGTGTGGTGCAGGATTTTTTTTATACTGCTCACTCTGACCACATAAACCCATTCTTTCATATGTAGGGCTACCAGCCGTTTCCCACTTAATTTGAGGCCGCTAGAATTTACGCATACTAGTACGGCACCAACCCCTGCTCGTAAAACGTACTAGTATGGCACTGACCCCCAAAGGGTTAAGGGAGAAAATTCGTTCAGTAATGGCACTTGAGCAGGCTTCTGGAATGAATTATGCTTGTTACTCGGGGGTCCGCTGTATTCACTTTTAATTTCCTTCTTTTTCATACCCTACCAAACTCATCCACCAACCTCTGCAACTTCTCTTCAGAATCCCCCAAAAGCACAGTGTCATCAGCAAAGAGCAACTGTGACAACTCCCACTTTGTGTTAGATTCTTTATCTTTTAATCCTGCACTTCTTGCCAACACCCGAGCATTCACTTCTCTTACAACTCCATCTATAAATATACAGTGGACCACCGAGTAACAAGCATAATTCATTCCAGAAGCCTGCTCAAGTGCCATTACCGAACGAATTTACTCCCTTAAGGAATAATGTCAAGTAGGTTAGTCTATTTCAGACCCCCAAAAATACACTTACAAAAGCACTTACAATATTATACTTACATAATTGTACGATTTCTGGGGTGCTCATTACTCGGGGGTCCACTGTATTAAACAACCACGGTGACATTACACATCCCTCTCTAAGGCCTACTTTTACTGTGAAATAATCTCCCTCTCGCCTACATACTCTAACCTGTGCCTCACTATCCTCGTAAAAACTTTTCACCGCTTTCAATAACCTACCTCCTATTCCATACCTTTGCAACATCTGCCACATTGCCCCCCTATCCACTCTATCATATGCCTTTTCCAAATCCATAAATGCCACAAACACCTCTTTACCCTTATCTAAATATTGTTCACCTATATGTTTCACTGCAAACACTTGGTCTACACACCACCTACCCTTCCTAAAGCCTCCTTGTTCATCCGCTATCCTGCTTTCCGTCTTACTCTTAATTCTTTCAATAATAACTCTACCATACACTTTACCAGGTACACTCAACAGACTTATTCCCCTATAATTTTTACACTCTATTTTGTCCCCTTTGCCTTTATACAAAGGAACTATGCATCCTCTTCCAATCCCTAGGTACCTTACACGATTCCATACATTTATTAAATAAAAACACTAACAACTCTAAAACTATATCCCCACCTGCCTTTAACATTTCTATCTTTATCCCATCAATCCCAGCTGCTTTACCCCCTTTCATTCTACTCACTGCCTCACGAACTTTCCCCACACTCACAACTGGTTCTTCCCCACTCCTATAAGATGTTATTCCTCCTGCCCTATACACGAAATCACAGCTTCCCTATCTTCATCAACATTTAACAATTCCTCAAAATATTCCCTCCATCTTCCCGATACCTCTAACTCTCCATTTAATAACTCTCCTCTCCTATTTTTAACTGACAAATCCATTTTTTCCCTAGGCTTTCTCAACTTGTTAATCTCACTCCAAAACTTTTTCTTATTCTCAACAAAATTTGTTGATAACATCCCACCCACCCTCTCATTTGCTCTCTTTTTACACTGCTTTACCACTCTCTTAACCTCTCTTTTTCTCTCCATATACTCCTCCCTCCTTGCATCACTTCTACTTTGTAAAAACCTCTCATATGCTAACTTTTTCTCTCTTACTACTCTCTTTACATCATCATTCCACCAATCGCTCTTCTTCCCTCCCGCACCCACTTTCCTATAACCACAAACTTCTGCTGAACACTCTAGCACTATATTCTTAAACTTACCCCATACCACTTCTACCCCACTGCCTACACTCTCACTAGCCCATCTGTCCTCCAACAGTTGTTTATATCTTACACTAACAGCCTCCTCCTTTAGTTTATAAATCTTCACTTCTCTCTTACTTGCTGTTTCCATTCTCCTTGTATCCCATCTACCTTTTACTCTCACTGTAGCTACAACTAAAAAATGATCTGATATATCTGTGGCCCCTCTATAAACATGTATATCCTGAAGTCTACCCAACAGTCTTTTATCTACCAATATGTAGTCCAACAAACTATTGTCATTTCGCCTACATCATATCTTGTATACTTATTTATCCTCTTTTTCTTAAAATATGTGTTACCTATAACCAAACCCCTTTCTATGCAAAGTTCAATCAAATGCTCCCCATTATCATTTACACCTGGTACCCCAAACTTACCTACCACACCCTCTCTAAATGCTTCTCCTACTTTAGCATTTAGGTCCCCTACCATGATTACTCTCTCACTTGGCTCAAAAGTTCCTACACACTCGCTTAACATCTCCCAAAATCTCTCTCTCTCTCTCCTCTACACTCCTCTCTTCTCCAGGTGCATACGCACTTATTATGACCCACTTTTCACATTCGACCCTTATTTTAATCCACATAATCCTTGAATTTATACATTTATGTTCCATCTTCTCTCTCCATAACTGATCCTTCAACATTATTGCTATCCCTTTCTTAGCTCTAACTCTCTCAGATACTCCTGACTTAATCCCATTTATTTCCCCCCACTGAAACTCGCCTACCCCCTTCAGCTTTGTTTCGCTTAGGACATCCAACTTCTTTTCATTCATAACATTAGCAATCGTCTCTTTCTTATCGTCCGCACTACATCCACGCACATTCAAACATCCCAATTTTAGTAAATTATACAGGAGAAGGGGTTACTAGCCCATTGCTCCCTTCATTTAGTCACTTCTTACGACACGCATAGCTTATGGAGGAAGAATTCTGTTCCACTTCCCCATGGAGATAAGCAGAAATAAAAAAAGAACAAGAACTAGGAAGAAAAATAGAAGAAAAATCCAGAGGGGTTAGTATATACAGTGGTACCTCTACTTACGAGCAATTCCCAACTCGAACAATTATGTAAGTGTATTTTTTTAGGTGCTTTTGTAAGTGTATTTTTTGGGGTCTGAAATGGATTAATCTAATTTTCATTATTTCTTATGGGAAAAAATTCCTTCGGTATCAGCACTTGAATAGCCATCTGGAACGAATTAAGGTTGTAAGTAGAGGTACCACTGTATATGCTTGTACATGCATGTGTAGTGTTACCTAAGTGTAAGTAGAAGTAGCAAGACATACCTGCAACCTTGCATGTTTATGAGACAGAAAAAGACACCAGCAATCCTACCATCATGCAAAACAAATTTCAGGTTTATGTTTCACACTCATTTGGTAGGACGGTAGTACCTCCCTGGGTGGTTGCTGTCTACCAAATACCTTCCATCACCCCTCACATGTGCTGTATAATAACTATGGGGTTAGCGCTCCCCCATGATTATAATATTCAGTGCTGTATGACCCTAGGGGGGTCTTGGACTTCCAGAAAGCTTGTGTGAGTGTGTTAGATAGGAGCAAATGGAGACAAATGGTTTTTAGGAATTGATGTGCTGTTGGAGTGTAAGCAAGGTAACATTTATGAAGGGATTCAGAGAAACCGGCAGGCCGGACTTGATTCCTGGAGATGGGATGTACAGTGTCTGCACTCTGAAGGAGGGGTGTTAATGTTGTGGCTTAATAACTGGAGTGTAAGCACACCTCTGGCAAGACAGTGATAGAGTGAATGATGATGAAAGTTTTTCTTTTTTGGGCCTCCCTACCTTGGTGGGAAACGACCGATGTGTTAATAAAAAAATAATGCATTTTAGTTCATATTCCAGGCTCTAGATGCATTCTAGTTTATATCCCAGACCCTAGAAGCATTCTAGTTTATATCCTTGGCCCTATAAGCATTCTACAAACATCCCAAAATGCCCTGCATATTCGGGGCTTTTGGCATGTACACCTCATAACATCTCATAACCCATTGTAATTCTTTGTATCATGTCCAAATAAACTATTATTATTATTATTATTATTATTATTATTATTATTATTATTATTATCACAGGCTTTAGAAGCTTTCTAAAAACATTCTAGTATAATTCTCAGATCCCTACAGGCATCTCAGCATTTATAAAGATCTCTGAGGTCCCTAAAGGTACCCCAGTAATTATAATAATCCTTACTAGTCAGAATATCCTTTGCTAATAGCAAAATGCTGAAATATAGTGCATATTTCCTGGTGTGTGAGGTGCTGCCAGTCTACAGGGCCCACCAGGCTTGTTGCCTTCAAAGGATATAACAATGGATAGCTCTCTCCCAGGCTGACAGAATTAATTAGGTTAAGATAAGGTGACATGATAAATCCCCTGTCAGTCAGGATTAATCAGATTTACCTGTGTCGTGACACCTGGTGTGATAATGCTGTTATTGAACACTAGTGCATTGAACACTGGTGTGTTGAACACTGGTGTGTCTTGTTCAACCACACCCTTGTGCTCTACTGCTACGACTGTGTTCTAGGATTGTGTTCTACTAGGACTGTGTTCTACAGGACTGTGTTCTACAGGACTGTGTTCTACAGGACTGTGTTCTACTAGGACTATGTTCTAAAGGACTGTGTTCTACAGGACTGTGTTCTACCAGGATTGTGTTCTACAGGACTGTGTTCTACTAGGATTGTGTTCTACAGAACTGTGTTCTACAGGACTGTGTTCTACAGGACTGTGTTCTACAGGACTGTGTTCTACAGGATTGTGTTCTACTAGGACTGTGATCTACCAGGATTGTGTTCTACCAGGATTGTGTTCAACTAGGATTGTGTTCTACAGGACTCTGTTCTACAGGACTGTTCTACAGGACCAGTGTCAAACAAGAACAATCACTGGACTAAACTAGAACAATTACGAGATTAAAGATGCAGTTATGTTGTTGTGGGTTGGTAGTTATGGTATGGTCATGGGTTCTACTAATGGGGCATCCCCTACCTGCTTACTCTACGCCCATGGGCATCACGCCCGTGTATCCCACAGGAGACACACTACGAGCCCACCAGTCAACCACAACTACCACAATTGCTGGTAAGATTATGTGCAGTGTGTGTGTACTAGTACTCATCTTTGAAGGATCCCACTCGATACCCCTCTCCAATTTCTGGTATAAAGATGTGTCTGTACTCATTTTTGGTTGTAGGGATCAGATCACAGCTCCTGGCACTGCAGCAGTCCTACTGGCCAAAACAAGGTAGGTCCTTCTCTAAATCAACCATTTCCACCTATGTCTGGTCACCGGGCTGCGGGGGCGTTGACCCCTGAAACCCTCTCCACGTATACTCCAGGTATTTGACCAACTTTTTCCCAAAGTTACCAAAGAATTTGCTTCCCTACCCCCCAGACACCAATTAAACCCAGTCCCTTTTCATTCATATATTTGCCCAATCTCCTGTTACACTTCTAGCCTGGTATGAAACTTGGTAATAGATACCGACAAATTAGTTTAGAAAGACACGAAGTAAACACTAGAACCTTGATCACTTCTAACATACAGAGGTTAAGTACAGGTAGGTTCACCAGGACGGGTCCTGACCCGGGTCTTTTGCTGACCCAGCAGATAAAGAGGTGTGACATAGTGACCTGAAGAATGTTACATTGGAATGAGGACAGGTTGACAGTGTGATCAGGTGACTCCTGTGTTGTTAGGTAGGTGCTGCTGGGCCTGTTTAAGTATCATGGATGATAATGTTGTTGACATTTTGTAGTTTCTGGTATTATGTTCTATGGTGATGGTGATTAGTGAGGATTCCAGATATCGTCGGCGTCTGAGATCTTGTTCTGTGAGGACGAGCTGCGCCTTGTCTTAGTTCATCAAATGTCCCGTGGAGTCCCTGTGGAGGTCACTGGCATTTTATGACAACCAGGGGGTCTTAAAGACAACTAGGGGTTTTGAAGACAACCAGGGGTCTTGAAGACAGCCAAAGGTCTTGAAGATAGCCAGGGGTCTTGAAGACAACCAGGGGTCTTGAAGACAACCAGTGGTCTTGAAGACAACTAGGGTCTTGAAAACAGCCAGGGATCTTGAAGACAGTCGGAGGTCTTGAAGACAATCAGGGGTCTTAAAGATAACCAGGGATCTTGAAGACAACCAAAGGTCTTGAAGATAACCAGGGGTCTTGAAGACAACCAGGGGTCTTGAAAACAACCAGGGGTCTTGAAGACAGCCAGGGGTCTTGAAGACAACCAGGGGTCTTGAAAACAGCCAAAGGTCTTGAAGATAACCAGGGGTCTTGAAGACAACCAGGGGTCTTGAAGACAGCCAGGGGTCTTGAAGACAACCAGGGTTTTGAAGACAGCCAGGGGTCCTGAAGACAACCAAGGGTCTTGAATACAACCAGGGGTCTTCAAGGCAACCAGGGGTCTTGAAGACAACCAGGGTCTATTGGTAATCCCCCTTATGTATGCTGGGAGGCAGTTGAACAGTCTTGGGCCCCTGACACTTATTGTGTTGTCTCTTAGTGTACTTTTGGCACCACTGCTTTTCATTGAGGGGACCAGGAGCTGCTAATTTTCTTAAGAGCCTGTTGTGAGGTAATCTATCCAAGGCTTTACTGAAATCGAGATCAACAGCATCATATTCTGCCTTCATTGAAGAAAGTCAGTAAATTTAGTCTACATTATTGTCTACGCGTCGACATTTCAGAGTGCATAGAGGACGACTACGGGACAGTACTCAAGGCTGGTAGTACAGAGAGGTGCAAGAAGGAGGTTGAAATCGACCCTTCCGAGTGTCACCTAGACGACCCTATAACCGACTTCATCTTGGTCGACACCGACGCTGGTTCAGGCTCTTTCACCCACCAGCCTCACCAGGTATGTCTAGCTCAGCTCTTTCCACTGTCTACAAGCATGTTGTAGACGCTGGTGACACGCATTTTCGACATTTGGTGAATCTATTTTTAAGATTTTGACTCTGAGAGGCATTCCTTCTGGACACCTTGTTTATACCATCAGTCATGTTATGACTGTGGTGTCCAAATTGCAGTGATTATTTTGTGTGTTTGTGTGTGTGTGTGTGTGTGTGTGTGTGTGTGTGTGTGTGTATGTGTGTACTCACCTATTTGTGGTTGCAGGGGTCTAGTCACTACTAGGTCCAGTCTCTTCCTGCTCCAAGAACCTTGTAGTATGTGCGTGTGTATGTGTAACAGACAGTATCTCCATCAGGTTGTAAGTGACAGTGTAGCAGAGTTGTACCTACAAGAGACGCAAGCTGGGTCGTATGATATCTACTGCTACAACGGACGCAACTATACTACCAACACGCAATATCGCGTCAACGTTGGACGTAAGCAATTATTATTATCATTATTATTAAGGAGGGTGGGGAGAGAGCCTTCTGCTTGACTATCCTGGCCTCACACACCTAGATAATACAGGATAGTTCTTAGGGGCTCTGGTGGCCTGGTGGCTAAAGCTCTCGCTTCACACGGCGAGGGTCTGTGTTGGATTCCCAGCCAGGGTAGAAACATTGTGCATGTTTCTTTACACCTGTTGTCTATGTTCACCCATCATTAAAATAATACCTGGATGTTAGTAGACTGGTGTGGGTCACATCCTGGAACAAAACTGACCTATTTTGCCCAAAATAATAATAATAATAATAGTTTATTTAGACATGGTACAATGATACATAGTTAGGTAGACATGATACAATGATACATAGGTATAAATGAGGTGTACATGCCAAAAGCCCCTAATATGCTGTGCATTGCGGGCATTCTTAAGATTAAGTAATAGTAGACTACATGGTAAAAAATTATGGTTGATAATTTATAAAATAAGTATAATTGTGTATCTAAGTTGTATAATTTGAATATAAGTTGAACATAATAATTTATTAATAGTAGCAATGCAATTAATTGAGTGAGATAACAATTTAAAACAATTAGCTGCATTGCAATTACAGTTTATGTGGTCATTATAATGTAAATGTTATAGGAACAGTTAGCTTAGTATGTATTATTCATAACAGGTTTTTACATTTAAGTGATTAATCAGGTTTTTACATTTAAGTGATTATTTTACTTTGTTGGGAATGTTTGATATTGTGCATTTAGGTTTGGGTGAGAAGGTGGTTTTTTAGCATCGTTTTGAATTGGGGTACAGGCAGGGTTTCTTTGGCAATGACAGGTAATGAATTCCAAATTTTCGTGCCTTTTATATGCATTGAGTTTTTACATAGTGTTAGATGGACACGGGAACATCGAGGAGTGCTCTGTGTCTAGTATTATGGTCATGTGTCCTGTTAAGGTTGGTAAGGAGAAGTTTGAGTGGTGGGTTAATATTTGAGTTTAGTGTTCTATGTATGTAATAGGCACAGTAGAAAGTATGGATGTCTTGTATGGTGAGTAAGTTTAGATTTTTGAATATTGGTGGAGTATGCTGTCTGGAGTGTGAATTTGTTATCATTCTAACTGCTGCCTTTTGTTGTGTTATTAATGGTCTGAGATGAGTTATTGATGAGTTATTATTTTATTATTATTATTGCTTTAATTTGTTTAATCTGATTAATTTAATTTTATAATGTAGACAAAAGTACAAAACTATGTTCAAATTTCATAGCTTAAATACTCACCTTTACTCAGTGTATACTATCTACAAAAATTCTTACAATCTAGTTTTAAGTTAATTTTAAGTCTGCCCAAAATGCCCTGCATACTAGGGGCTTTTGGCATGTACACCTCATGTAATCTCAATAACCAAATGTAATTCTTTGTATCATGTCCAAATAAAAATTATTATTATTATTATTATTATTATTATTATTATTATTATTAGATGATTGAGTGATATAGGGTAAGGAGAGCTGGTTGTGGAACATAGTACTGTATCTTGG
>WNWK01010360.1:55000-70595 GCA_009830355.1 Cherax destructor | reverse complement strand
TTAGTGCTATTACTTGCTTAAACTTTATAAAATAAATCAAATCTGTCTTCTAAGTTAATTTTATATCATATTTACTATCTGTCCATTTAATTTAATCCCCATTTATATATTTTCTTGAAATAGTTCCCAACAAATCAATACCTATATGCCTTTCATCCAATAATTCCTTTACTTGAAGCTTTAAAAAATAATTAAGGTGCTAATTCTGGTGCTAAAGTGTTTTACTCTTTATTTACTATTATATTCCCTAAAGTGTTAACTCTCATAATTAAGGTGCTAATTTTGGTGCTAAAGTGTTTTACTCTTTTTATTTACTATTATATTCCCTAAAGTGTTAACTCTCATAATTAAGGTGCTAATTTTGGTGCTAAAGTGTTTTACTCTTTTTGTTTACTATTATATTCCCTAAAGTGTTAACTCTCATTGTTTACTATTATATTCCCTAGTTTTTATTTTTAAAAATCTAACTGCCACAGTTCTTATATTAATTTTTATTATAAAATTAAGGTGCTAACTCAGGTACTAATTTACTTTACTTTCATTGTTTGCTATTATTTTCCCTAGCCTTTATTCCCAGCTTTAGTAAAACTACCATAGTTCAATTAATTGCATTTGTATAAATTGACTAAGGTACAAATCCACGTGCCAAGAACTTTGTCAAATACCTTATATCTCTACAAACTATTATTAAAAATTTGTAATAATCAAATAGTTCCAAGAATTTAATCTAGTACCATATTATTGTTTGGTATTATCTTTTTATTCTCAGGTCTAGTTATAGAATCACATCAAATCTAATGATTACAGGAATTGATCCTGATATCAACCTATTATTAAATGACTTACATGATTCCAACAGCAACTGCAACTATTACACAGCAGATCAAGCAAAGACATTACTCAAGAGCCAACAATAACATAACTATCTTCAATTACAATGTTAGATTTTTTGAGCAAACATTATGATGACCTCAAGCACTTACTCCAATCCCTCCAGACCAATATGTCAATCATCACACTCACTGAGACCTGGCTAAAGCCTGACACTACAGATGTCTATGCCATCCCAGGTTACACAGCCATTCACAACTGTAGGACAGATCAGCGAGGGGGTGGAATAGCTATATATTACTCAGATCAACTTGAATGTATCAATAACTCTTGCATAAGGGATGAGCATGGAGAATATATTATAGCTAAATTTAAATCAAAAGACCTGCAAAAACCCCTCACAGTGATAAACATCTACAGATTACCACAGTCAAACATTCACCATTTTAGTGAAAAACTAGGTAACCTGATAGTAGAAGCGGCAGCGGCAGCGGCAGCATCCTAGCAGCCCTTATTCTCCAAAAAACTCAGCGCTCATCAAAGCTTGTGATGGCCTAATTGAAGGTACAACTGCACAAACCCACGTAGATCACATAATGACCCAAGAATACTAGAAATGCTACCCAAACCTTAACAAAATTGAAGATCTAAGGAAGACAGCCCTGCAAACCCAAACATCGCCCGCGCTGCCAGACGAACGCCTAACCCAATCTAAAGGAAATAAAGCCTCCTCCATAGCTTCACTTGTGATACTATGAGCGGAAATCGCAGAGGAAACAACAACAGTACCAAGAAACCAACGCTAAGGACTTTGAAACACAACATGTCTACAAAAAGAAAGCCGGTGCATCAACAACCCCACACCCCGCCCGGACCCCGACAACATAACATCACCCACCATGGCTGACTCTCCCACCAACCCCACCAGCCGGGGATTCCTTCCTGGGCATCAGGTATGACTACTCCTGATACTATTAGGGAATACATCTTTGCCCTTGAAGCTGAAAACAAAGACATCAAAGCAAAACTAGTGAAATATGAATCCAAGCTAACTAACCTTGAGATCAAGATCCAAAACCTTGAAACGAAGATTACATCGGGAAGTACTGACACACAAAATACTCTACAAACAGTTATAACCAGTCACACCGATCAAATAACAACTCTGAATATGAAGGTGGAAGCAGCAATCAAGGACTGGAATAACAACATGCACACTCGACTTGATGAATATCTTGATTTTCAAGATGACAAAACCGAACAAGATAACTTGTCTGATGCAGTTATAATAAACAGCAACCACATTCCCAGAGACATAACTCAATCCCAGTGCAAGGAAACTGCTATCAGCATATTACAAGACCACCTACAAGTTAATGTGCAAAGGAATGAAATCAAGGAAACACGATTGCTAGGAAAACAAGGTAAACCAAGTATAATGATCAGACTTCATTCATATGATACAAAAAAGAATCTAACTAAATCAGCAATTACAATGAAAGTGGAGTTATATCAACAGTGCCTAACCAGGAAACGTCAAAACCTTCTGTTTAGGCTGAGAAAACTTAAACTGGAGAACAAAATCCATCAGTGCTTCGCTCGTGATGGGAAAATACTAGTTCGAAAAGTATCAACAGGTCAGCAATTTTCTATATCAAACAACGTGATCTCACCAACTTCCTTAGACAAGCTGACATTACCATTACTGATTAGCCTATTGTCCTCAACACATAATATACGTGTGGTGTATTAGTGTATGTTACTACTACTTTGTGAAATTTTTTGTACTATATACTAGCTAGTACCAACTACCTCATACACTATGTACTTTACTTTTAGTGCTATTACTTGCTTCAACTTTATAATATAAATCAAATCTTGCTTCTAAGTTAATTTTATATCATATTTACTATCTGTCCATTTAATTTAATCCCCATTTATATATTCTCTTGAAATAGTTCCCAGCAAATCAATCCTAGTACTGCCTTTCATCCAATAATTCCTTTTACTTAAGGTGCTAATTCTGGTGCTAAAGTGTTTTACTCTTTTTATTTACTATTATATTCCCTAAAGTGTTAACTTGTAATTAAGGTGCTATTTTTGGTGCTAAAGTGTTTTACTTTTTATTTACTATTATATTCCCTAAAGTGTTAACCCTCATTGTTTACTATTATATTCCCTAGATTTTATCTAAAAATCTAACTGCCACAGTTCTCTTATTAATTTTTATTATAATAATTAAGGTGCTAACTCAGGTACTAATTTACTTTACTTTCATTGTTTGCTATCATTTTCCCTAGCTCCTTTATTCCCAGCTTTAGTAAACTACCATAGTTCAATTAATTGCATTTGTATAAATTGACTAAGGTACAAATTCACGTGCCAAGAACTCTGTCAAATACCCTGTATCTCTACAAACTCTTATTAAAAATTTGTAATAATCAAATAGTTCCTAAGCATTTATTCTAGTATCATATTATTAAGTTTAGTATTATCTATTCTTCTCAGGTCTAGTTATAGAATCACATCAAATCTTATGATTACAGGAATTGATCCTGATATCAACCTATTATTAAATGACTTACATGATTCCAACAGCAACTGTAACTATTACACAGCAGATCAAGCAAAGACATTACTCAGAGCCAACAATAACATAACTATCTTCAATTACAATGTTAGATCTTTGAGCAAACATTATGATGACCTCACAGCACTACTCCAATCCCTCCAGACCAATATGTCAATCATCACACTCACTGAGACCTGGCTGAAGCCTGATACTACAGATGTCTATGGCATCCCAGGTTACACAGCCATTCACAATTGCAGGACAGATCAGCGAGGGGTGGAATAGCTATATATTACTCAGATCAACTTGAATGTATCAATAACTCTTGCATAAGGGATGAGCATGGAGAATATATTATAGCTAAATTTAAATCAAAAGACCTGCAAAAACCCCTCACAGTGATAAACATCTACAGATTACCACAGTCAAACATTCACCAATTTAGTGAAAAACTAGGTAACCTAATAACTGATGCACACATGAACAAAGACCATTTGCTGCTCACAGGAGACTTCAATATAAATCTCCTACATGACCAGGACCCACAAGTAACAGAATTCACAAACACTATGAGCAACTGCTTGTTACTACCAACAATATCAAAACCTACAAGAATCTCCGAGACTAGTACCTCACTACTAGACCACATCTGGACTAATACTATAGCCCTCTAAAATCAGGCATCATCACAGACAACACCACAGACCACTATCCGACCTTTCTCATAACTAATCTTGGTAAATTGCCCCTAGATATTACAAAAGTTACCTTCAGACTACATAATGAGTCAGCTGTAAATAACTTTATAACAGCTATGATTAACATTGACTGGCATAATGAGTTAGAAACATATACAGATACTAATGAATGCATCAAGAATTTCCTTAACAAAACCCACCACCTCTATAACAAACATTGCCCTAAAAACTAAACAGATCACAGCTAAGAGACTTAACAATCCCTGGCTAACACCCAGCATCCTTAAATCCATTAACAAAAGGCACCAATATGAAAAACAATACAGAAGGGGTCTAATAACCAGAGAACAATCCAAACGCTACTCATCAACCCTTACCAGCCTGATAAGGAGATCAAAAAAATTGTATTATGAGAACAGACTCCAGAACATAAAAGGTGATATGAAAAAGACCTGGAAGACCCTATCTGCAATTCTAGGAAATAATAAGATAGCGAAAAACAACACCATCAAATTATCAAGAGCAGATGAACCCCTACTCTCACCTACTGAGACAGCAAACAGACTTAATGTTTTCTTCTCCACCATAGGAAAGAATCTAGCGAGTAAAATCCCAAGCTCAAACACCCGTCCAACAGACTACCTCACAAACACCTACCCTAATACGCTATTCCTAGCTCCTACCAACCCAATTGAAGTCTCGCTCATAATCAACACCCTTAAAAACAAGGCAGGAGACATAAACAGCCTACCAACTTTTATGTACAAAAAGTTCACAGGTACTGTCACCAATCATAGCAACACTATTCAATAAATCCATTGAAGCCTCTACCTTTCCATCAATTCTCAAAATAGCTAGGGTCACCCCGATCCACAAAGGTGAGGATCAAACAGACCTGAATAATTATAGACCAATTTCTAATTTACCATTGCTTTCTAAAATCTTCGAAAAATTAATTCATAGACAAATCTATTCCTACCTCGTCTCACACAATGTACTCAACCCCTGTCAATTTGGATTCAGGACAAACAAGAGCACAAACGATGCTATTACACACATGTTGGAGTTAATATATACAGCACTTGAGAAAAAGGAAGTCCCACTGGGAATCTTCATTGATCTCCGCAAAGCTTTTGATACAGTCGACCATGATTTACTGCTCACAAAATTAGCACACTATGGTATAAGGGGGCACCCATCAACTACCTAAAATCATACCTCACCAACAGAAGCCAATACGTGTACACAAATGGAGAGAACTCTTCCACACAACCAATACAATCGGAGTCCCTCAAGGAAGTGTCCTGGGGCCACTCCTATTCCTCATTTACATAAATGACCTACCGAATGCATCACAACTACTCAAACCCATTTTATTTGCAGATGACACAACATATGTCTTCTCTCACCCAAATCCAGTTATACTGGCCAACACTGTTAATGCCGAATTACAGAAAATATCAACATGGATGACGACTAACAAGCTTACTCTCAATACTGACAAGACCTACTTCATACAGTTTGGAAGCAAAGTCACAAATGTTCCACTTAACATAACACTTAATGGTACACCCATCACAAGACTCACAGGGGGAAAATTCCTAGGAATCCACCTTGACAGTAGCCTTAAATTCCAAACACATATACAACAAATTTCCAAGAAAATCTCGAAGACAGTAGGCATATTATCAAAGATACGCTATTATGTACCTCAATCAGCTCTCCTTGCACTCTATCATTCACTTATCTACCCGTATCTCACCTATGGAATCTGTGCATGGGGATCAACAACGTTAAATCACCTTAGACCACTCATAACACAACAAAAGGCCGCAGTCAGAATGATAACAAATTCCCACTCTAGACAGCATACTCCACCAATATTCAAAAGTCTCAAACTACTCACCGTAAAGAACATTCATACTTACTCTTGTGCCTACTACATATATAAAACTTTACACTCTAATATAAACCCTCTGCTCAAAACTCTCCTCACCAACTTTAATAGGACCCATGACCACAACACACGACACAGATCACTTTTTGATATACCCCGTGTTCATATCAACCTATGTAAAAATTCTATGCACATAAAGGGCCCCAGAATCTGGAATTCATTACCAGTAAATATTAAGATAATCTTGTCTGAAAATCAATTTAAGACTCAACTCAAAACCACCTACTCACCCAAACCTAAATGATCATGCTATAAACTACTTTGAAAAATGCTCATTGTTACTTTCCTATACGATAATCTCAATTTTTAATAATATGTTACTATTATGTTACCCCCTACTCATATTATAAGTTAATGTCAAAAATGCTCAATGTTATTTTCCTTAAGATAATCTCAATTCCATATTATCATTCAAGAATCTTAACACCTGTAACAATCTAAGATCTAATATCATTATATAATAAATTAAACAGTAAAATTTCATCATATTGTAATTTTGAAAATAATTTTTAACTAGAATAAACTCAATAAATTTCTCTAATATTAAGTACCTAGTTTTTAAGGACTAGAATAAGCTGCCCCTAATGCCATGGCATGTCAGTGGCTCTCCTTGCACTCAATTTACATTGTAACTTCCAATACCCATGTAACCTGCAATGAAATAAAATTTGTTTGTTTGTTTGTTTGTTTGTTTGTTTGATGCACACATGAACAAAGACCATTTGCTGCTCACAGGAGATTTCAATATAAATCTCCTACATGACCAGGACCCACAAGTAACAGAATTCACAAACACTATGAGCAACTGCTTGTTACTACCAACAATATCAAAACCTACAAGAATCTCCGAGACTAGTACTTCATTACTAGACCACATCTGGACTAATACTATAGCCCCTCTAAAATCAGGCATAATCACAGACAACACCACAGACCACTATCCGACCTTTCTCATAACTAATCTTGGTAAATTGCCCCTAGATATTACAAAAGTTACCTTCAGACTACATAATGAGTCAGCTGTAAATAACTTTATAACAGCTATGATTAACATTGACTGGCATAATGAGATAGAAACATATACAGATACTAATGAATGCATCAAGAATTTCCTTAACAAAACCCACCACCTCTATAACAAACATTGCCCTAAAAAACTAAACAGATCACAGCTAAGAGACTTAACAATCCCTGGCTAACACCCAGCATCCTTAAATCCATTAACAAAAGGCACCAATATGAAAAACAATACAGAAGGGGTCTAATAACCAGAGAACAATCCAAACGCTACTCATCAATCCTTACCAGCCTGATAAGAAGATCAAAAAAATTGTATTATGAGAACAGACTCCAGAACATAAAAGGTGATATGAAAAGACCTGGAAGACCCTATCTGCAATTCTAGGAAATAATAAGATAGCGAAAAACAACACCATCAAATTATCAAGAGCAGATGAACCCCTATAGACTTAATGTTTTCTTCTCCACCATAGGAAAGAATCTAGCGAGTAAAATCCCAAGCTCAAACACCCGTCCAACAGACTACCTCACAAACACCTACCCTAATACGCTATTCCTAGCTCCTACCAACCCAATTGAAGTCTTGCTCATAATCAACACCCTTAAAAACAAGGCAGGAGACATAAACAGCTTACCAACTTTTATGTACAAAAAAGCTTCACAGGTACTGTCACCAATTATAGCAACACTATTCAATAAATCCATTGAAGCCTCTACCTTTCCATCAATTCTCAAAATAGCTAGGGTCACCCCGATCCACAAAGGAGGTGATCAAACAGACCTGAATAATTATAGACCAATTTCTAATTTACCATTGCTTTCTAAAATCTTCGAAAAATTAATTCATAGACAAATCTATTCCTACCTCGTCTCACACAATGTACTCAACCCCTGTCAATTTGGATTCAGGACAAACAAGAGCACAAACGATGCTATTATGCACATGTTGGAGTTAATATATACAGCACTTGAGAAAAATGAAGTTCCACTGGGAATCTTCATTGATCTACGCAAAGCTTTTGATACAGTCGACCATGATTTACTACTCACAAAATTAGCACACTATGGTACAAGGGGGCACCCACTCAACTACCTAAAGTCATACCTCACCAACAGAAGCCAATACGTGTACACAAATGGAGCGAACTCTTCCACACAACAAATTACAGTCGGAGTCCCTCAAGGAAGTGTCCTGGGGCCACTCCTATTCCTCATTTACATAAATGACCTACCGAATGCATCACAACTACTCAAACCCATTTTATTTGCAGATGACACAACATATGTCTTCTCTCACCCAAATCCAGTTATACTGGCCAACACTGTTAATGCCGAATTACAGAAAATATCAACATGGATGACGACTAACAAGCTTACTCTCAATACTGAGAAGACCTACTTCATACAGTTTGGAAGCAAAGCCACAAATGTTCCACTTAACATAGCACTCAATGGTACACCCATCACAAGACTCACAGAGGGAAAATTCCTAGGAATCCACCTTGACAGTAGCCTTAAATTTCAAACACATATACAACAAATTTCCAAGAAAATCTCGAAGACAGTAGGCATATTATCAAAGATACGCTATTATGTACCTCAATCAGCTCTCCTTGCATTATATCATTCACTTATCTACCCGTATCTCACCTATGGAATCTGTGCATGGGGATCAACAACGTTAAATCACCTTAGACCACTCATAACACAACAAAAGGCCGCAGTCAGAATGATAACAAATTCCCACTCTAGACAGCATACTCCACCAATATTCAAAAGTCTCAAACTACTCACCGTAAAGAACATTCATACTTACTCTTGTGCCTACTACATATATAAAACTTTACACTCTAATATAAACCCTCTGCTCAAAATTCTCCTCACCAACTTTAATAGGACCCATGACCACAACACAAGACACAGATCACTTTTTGATATACCCCGTGTTCATATCAACCTATGTAAAAATTCTATGCACATAAAGGGCCCCAGAATCTGGAATTCATTACCAGTAAATATTAAGATAATCTTGTCTGAAAATCAATTTAAGACTCAACTCAAAAACCACCTACTCACCCAAAACTAAATGATCATACTATAAACTACTTTGAAAAATGCTCATTATTACTTTCCTATACGATAATCTCAATTTTTAATAATATGTTACTATTATGTTACCCCCTACTCATATTATAAGTTAATGTCAAAAATGCTCAATGTTATTTTCCTTAAGATAATCTCAATTCCATATTACCATTCGAGAATCTAAACACCTGTAACAATCTAATATCATTATATAATAATTTAAACAGTAAAATTTCATCATATTGTAATTTTGAAAATAATTTTTAACTAGAATAAACTCAATAAATTTCTCTAATATTAAGTACATAGTCTTTAAGGACTAGAATAAGCTGCCCCTAATGCCATGGCATGTCAGTGGCTCTCCTTGCCCTCAATTTACATTGTAACTACCGATACCTATGTAATCTGCAATTTGCAATGAAATAAAAATATTTATGTTTTGTTTTATGTTTATACAGTGAGCCCCCGGTTCTCGTCGGTAATCCGTCACAGAGGGCCCGTCGACCACCGGTTTGGTCGAACTCCGATTCTATTTTCCCCATAAGAAATAATGGAAATAAAATTAATCCGTTCCAGACATCCAAAAGTATTAAAATAAAATATTTTTTAGAACTTTTTGACATTAAATTAAACACAATTTTATAAAAAAAATAAAAAATAAATAGTACAATAACATGTCACTTACATTTATTGAAGAGTTGTTGATGTGTGGAGGAGGGGAGAAGGTGGAGTAGTATGCTAGTGTTTGGAAGGGGAATCCCCTTCCATTAACACTGCAGGTACCAAGTTCTTTTCTGGGGTTACTGGCCTTTTTCTTTGAATGCTACACTCCCTACATGAATGCTACACTCCCTGCATGCCTACTACACTCCCTGCATCCTTGCTACACTCCCTGCATGCCTGCTACACTCCCTGCATCCTTGCTACACTCCCTGCATCCTTGCTACACTCCCTGCATCCTTGCTACACTCCCTGCATCCTTGCTTCACTCCCTGCATGAATGCTACACTCCCTGCATGCCTACTACACTCCCTGCATCCTTGTTACACTCCCTGCATGCCTACTACACTCCCTGCATCCTTACTACACTCCCTGCATGCCTGCTACACTCCCTGCATGCCTGCTACACTCCCTGCATGCCTGCTACACTCCCTGCATCCCTGCTACACTCTCTGCATCCTTGCTACACTCCCTGCATCCCTGCTACACTCCCTGCATAAATGCTACACTCCCTGCACATTCTTTACCACAGGCTTGGCACTAGGAGCTTTCTTGGGGCCCATGGTGGCTTATTTAGCAGTTGCAAGCATTAAAAACACTGGAATAATGACAATATTATGGTATGAATGCGTGGGTAGTGGTCGTTCGCTTGTAAACAATAACACACTGAGTGCCTGGGTGCCCAGCTGGGTCACGGCCACACGTGTACGCGTCCGGGACGGATAGCCAACTCGCCCAACTCCGAGTTGCCCCCTAATACCGAGTCAAAAATATTGTAAAAAACCCGTTGAACACCGATTTGGCCGAGCTCCGACGCCGTCGAGCACTGGGGGTTCACTGTAATTTGCTATATAATACTGTTGTAAAAATTAAAAACTGTGTATGAGGCCTCCATAATCACTTATTGACTTCTTGTTTAGTATCCATCATGGAAGAAGTTCTAGACCAGCTTCTTCAAGAAGTATCATGTAGTAAACATGCTCAGATACGCCAAGCCTGCACTGAAGCTCGTGGTAAGTACAGTATACACTTCTTATTGAAAATTATACAGTACACTTTAGACTGCTTGTGGCTTTGTGTAGACATACGGTAGTTGGTTTTGTACAAGCAGTTAACTGGGATTTAGAAAACTGAGTGTACAGTGATTTAAACTATTATTGCCAATATACTTTTTACTACTGTTAAAAATGATAAATTAATAAACATGATTTTAATTTTTTGTCTTGTTACAGATTTATTGGAAAATCAGGCTGGGTTATTGGGGTCACCTCCTCATGAGTTACGAGCGTTGTGTTTAAGGGCTCTACAATTAGCTCTGGAAACTCGTCAATCTAAGATGATAGCTTTAGCTGTGTCTGGATTTTTTAAGGTAAACCATATTAATTAACTGATTCGTGTATGGTAATTAATTACATCTTGAATAAAGTATTCATTCCCAAATGAAGGCAGTGCAGTAAAGGTGTACTCACCTAGTTGTACTTGCCCATTTGTGGTTGCAAGGGTCGAGTCATAGCTCCTGGCCCCACCTCTTTGCTAGTCACTACTAGGTCCACTCTCTTCCTGCTCAGTGAGCCTTATCATACCTCATCTTAAAGCTATGTATGGATTCTGCCCCCACTGCTTCACTCTCCAGATTGTTCCATTTCCTAACAACTCTAAGGCTGAAGAAATATATCCTAACATAAATATGACTCGTCTGAGTTGTTAACTTCCAGTTTTATTCCCTTGTTCCTGTGTCCCATCTCTGAAACAATCTGGCCCTGTCCATCTTGTCAATTCCTCTCAGTATTTTATATGTTATTATCATGATGAGCAGTGCAACTCTGCCTCTCCCTCCTGTTCCTCCTATCTTTCCTCAGGATCTGATATCCAGTCAGGAAGATCACATCTGTTATCACCCTCATGAGGTTTGTCTCCATGAGTGCTATGATGTCAGGGATGCCTCACTGATACGTTCTTGCCACCTTCACTCTTACTTGTTATTCCATTTGCATTGGTGTACCATACCTTCACCTTCCTTTCCAGTACTGTATTCTGGGGGGTGGGAGGGGTTTGTGTGGGCTGAGGGTGTGTATAGAAGGGCTGGATATTATGGGAGGCTGCTGTGATGATGATATTTGTGCTGGGGACAGGGGACTGTGGGTGGGGAGTGTTTCTTGTTTCTGGTTCTTGTGTTTGATTAGTGTGGGGTGGTAGAGGTTGAGAGGATTCATTGGGTGGCTCTGCGGGCGGTTGTGTTCGTTGTTTTTTCTGAGGCTACACTTGCCTGAATGTTGGTGCCTGCCCTGTCTCCTCTTCCTGCCTCTGGTATCTTCTTACTCTCTCAGTTGTACCCATTCTTTTCATATTCTGTCACTGTTGAGGTACACTCACTGGTATTTTTGGGAGTCCTTTGACAGTGGGTTCTGCTGCAGGATCTTGTTTCATACCATTTATGTCTTGAATGTCAATTTGACTGGGCGGTTTTTCCCTCGAATCCCCCCAAGTCTCTAAAGTTTGTCAGCTGGGTCATGTCCTCTCCTGTTATTGTGATGATGCTCTCAGTCTCTTACCTTTCCTTGTCTTCTTTTGCCATAGGTTATCATTTCCACCGCATGAAGCCCATGAATAATAAGTAACCTCTCCCTTTAATCTTTTCCTTTTCTTTTCCCTCCATATCTCTGGATCCCAATTAAGCATTTCCTTAGTTGTTTCCCTTATCTCCCAGATGTTCCAGTGACTTGATATTGCTTCTGCAAAGGACTTCTTTACTCCATCCCTACCTTCAGTCACTTTGCTGTCCGCTGATGTTCCTTTTTCCAGCACCTTGCTCCTATCAGTCCTTATTTCTGTATCCAGTTTCAGTACTTCCAATTCCTCAGCCAGGCTCTGTATCTTTGCTTCAGCAGCTACAGCTCATAATGCCCACTTCTTGCTCTCTGTAGATATATTCTCCACCATTGTGTTGCAAAACTCGTTTAGCCTTTTTTCCCAATTTAGTTCCATTGCACTCGGCCCATTCTTCTTTTTCAAACCAGCCATCCTCGGTTCCCCAAGTGTGTGTATGTGTGTGCACGTGTATCCGTCCATTCATCCATGCGTGTGTGTATATTCTCACTTGTTTGTGGTAGCTCCTGCATGTGTGTGGTCTGAATGTGCATGTATTGTATATTTTTTAGTTCATAGGGTGCTGAATGCTGTCAAAACACACTTTAAATATCACAACTGCTACTACTAAATTGCTCAACTTAGTTATTTTTTTGTGTGTGTGCGCCACCATAATTACACTTTTCTTAATTCTCTTCTGAATGCCTCCCATTCCATAGGTACACTATGACCTCCATGGGTTTAGTGGGTTTAATGCTTTCCTAAGATTAAAATCAAAATAAATCTTTTAGAAAAGTTACTGTCTCCTTCAACAAATAATTTAAGTTGCATTAACCCTTTGACTGTTTCGGTCGTATATATACGTCTTACGAGCCAATGTTTCCTACGTATTAATACGCATAAATTCTAGCGGCCTCAAATCAAGTGGGAGAAAGCTGGTAGGCCCACATGTGAGAGAATGGGTCTGTGTGGTCAGTGTGCACAGTATATAAGAAATCGGGGAGCCAGTGGTGCATTGTGGGAACGCCATTTCAGTAGTCCTTGTTCAGCATGCCTAGCGGTAAGAAATATCTGACTCCCGGTGAATCTGGGACTCTTCTTTTCCCAAGTGATAGCTCTAACACAGATGGAAGTGTCAGTGAAGATGAATTTCATGGTTTTGAGGAGTTTGTGACCGAAAGCAATGCCCAGGATACCTGAAGGAAGAAAGAAATTAAGTACAGTGGAACCCCAAGTTTCGAACATAATCCGTTCCAGGAGCTTGTTCTAAACTTGAAATGTTCGAAAGTCGAATCAATATTTCCCATAAGAAATAATGGAAATACAATTAACCCATTCAGGGTTGAGACCCCCCATCCTTAACCCTTTAGGGGTCCAAGGGGTCTCTCTGAAACTCGTTCTCAAGGTCCACGAATTTAAAAAAAAAAAAATGTCTTGGGAAATGATGATCTTTTTTCCGATCATAACGCCACAAAAATTATGGAATTTGATCGAAAACTACCGGAATTATGCTTTCGCAAAGTTAGCGGTATCCATGACATTTATGCATCAGCGATTTCGCCCACTTTGAGCCCTATTTTTGGTAAATTCCAATGTTTCAGTCTACTAAAATTATAGCTATTTCGCTAAAACTCCATTTCTTCTATCGATTGAGTACAAGAAACCGCCTATTTACCAATTTCAACTACCCAAAATAGTGGTCAGAAAATGGCAATTTGGCCAATTTCACACAAATTTCAAACGATGCCAATTTCAAAATAGGGTCCATAATAAACAAGGCAGACATTCCTGGCACTAAAATAACATCTTCTCTGTTCATTAGTCACATCTCCAGGCCCCTCTTACATTACTTTTGCTTGCCAATTTGAATTTTTATTCTCAAAAAATAGAAGATTTACTGTTATAGTTATTTCGCTAAAACTACATTTCTTCTATCGATTGAGTACAAGAAACCGCCTATTTACCAATTTCAACTACCCAAAATAGTGGTCAGAAAATGGCAATTTGGCCAATTTCACACAAATTTCAAACGATGACAATTTCAAAATAGGGTCCATAATAAACAAGGCAGACATTCCTGGCACTAAAATAACATCTTCTCTGTTCATTAGTTACGTCTCCAGGCCCCTCTTACATTACTTTTGCTTTCCATTTTGAATTTTTATTCCCAAAAAATAGAAGATGTACTGTTATGTATACAACTGCATCATTGTAAAAATGGTATAAATAATATCAGCGCACTTGTGCAACAATATTATACTACCCAGTTGGTGTGTATTGGACGCATGGCGTGATTTGTTTACTCTTGAACATAGGCAAAAATCGAACATTTTCGCTACTTTGCGCTCAGTTTCAAGGTACTTGTCATCGTGAAACCAGTCAAAATGATCTCTATTTCTGTAA
This sequence comes from Cherax destructor, assembly GCA_009830355.1. Lineage (NCBI taxonomy): Eukaryota > Metazoa > Arthropoda > Malacostraca > Decapoda > Parastacidae > Cherax > Cherax destructor. Next base: position 55,723 of record WNWK01010360.1, on the reverse strand, counting down.
TATATCATCTATTCTATAAAATGAGACTAAGAAAACGAGAATACAAGCATAAATACTATACGAAAATAGACTGCAAAGTCGCTGTTTTAAACCAAAAACACGGTCATAGTTTTTTTTTCCCTCATTATGCACTGTGTGGTGCAGGAATTTTTTTATACTGCGCACACTGACCGCACAGACCCATTCTATCACATATAGGCCTAACAGCCTGTTTCTGCTTGATTTGAGGGTGCTAGAATTTAGGCGTACTAGTACGTCAATAACCCCAGGGCGTAAAACGTACTAGTATGACCAAAACCCCGAAAGGGTTAACTCGTTTTCAGGGTCGAAACATTTTCGAAAAAAAAAAATTATTTTTTCTTATGAAATGATAGAGCATCTTTTTCTGATCATTATGACATCAAAAGTATGAAATTTGGTGAAAAACTAAAGGAATTATGCTCTTGCAAAGTTAGCGGTATCGACGATATTTACGCATCGGCGATTTCGCCCACTTTGAGCCCTATTTTCGGCCAATACCAATGTCTCAGTCTTCTAAAATTATAGCTATTTTTCTAGATTTCCATTTGTTCTATCGATTGAGTACGAGAAACCGCCAATTTACTGATTTCAACTACCCAATTTCACACAAATTTCAAAAGATGCCAATTTCAAAATAGGGTCCAGAATAAACAAGACAGATATTCCTGGCACTAAAATAACATTTTATCTGTTCATTAGTCA
>WNWK01010360.1:0-50000 GCA_009830355.1 Cherax destructor | reverse complement strand
TATTCTTGTTAAGATGCAGTTCAGTAGGGCCCCACTTATACGGCAGGTTAGGTTCCAGGCTACCGGCATTAAGCGTAAATTGTCGTAAAGTGGAACACCCCTTTTTTTCACTTATAAATGCATATAAATGCTAAATAACAGGTTTACATTAACATATATTAAGTTAGCAATAGAACTAGGCATTAAAAACAAAAATGAAAAGTAAAATACATACACAGTACACTTGTTACTTACCTTAAAATTACAGTCAACCCCCGGTTCTCGTCGGTAATCCGTTCCAGAGGGCCTGTCGATCACCGGTTTGGTCGAACTCCGATTCTATTTTCCCTATAAGAAATAATGGAAATAAAATTAATCCGTTCCAGACATCCAAAAGTATTAAAATAAAATATTTTTTAGAACTTTTTGACATTAAATTACACACAATTTTATGAGAAATAAAGAAATAATAGTATAATAACATGTCACTTACATTTATTGAAGAGTTGTTGATGTGTGCAAGATGGGAGGAGGGGAGAGGATGGAGTAGTATGCTAGTGTTTGGAAGGGGAATCCCCTTTCATTAACACTGCAGGTGGCAAGTTCTTTTCTAGGGTTACTGGCCTTTTTTTTTTAATGCCACTCTCCCTGCATGCCTGCTACACTCCCTGCATGCCTGCTACACTCCCTGCATGCTTGCTACACTCCCTGCATGGCTGCTACACTCCCTGCATGCCTGCTACACTCCCTGCATGCCTGCTACACTCCCTGCATGCCTGCTACACTCCCTGCATGCCTGCTACACTCCCTGCATGCCTGCTACACTCCCTGCATGCCTGCTACACTCCCTGCATGAATGCTACACTCCCTGCATGAATGCTACACTCCCTGCATGCCTGCTACACTCCCTGCATGCCTGCTACACTCCCTGCATGCCTGCTACACTCCCTGCATGAATGCTACACTCTCTGCATGCCTGCTACACTCCCTGTATGAATGCTACACTCCCTGCATGAATGCTACACTTCCTGCATGCCTGCTACACTCCGTGCATGAATGCTACACTCCCTGCATGAATGCTACACTCCCTGCATGCCTGCTACACTCCCTGCATGAATGCTACACTCCCTGCATGAATGCTACACACACTGCATGCCTGCTACACTCCCTGCATGCCTGCTACACTCCCTGCATGAATGCTACACTCTCTGCATGCCTGCTACACTCCCTGCATGAATGCTACACTCCCTGCATGCCTGCTACACTCCCTGCATGCCTGCTACACTCCCTGCATGCCTGCTACACTCCCTGCATGAATGCTACACTCCCTGCATGCCTGCTACACTCCCTGTATGCCTGCTACACTCCCTGTATGCCTGCTACACTCCCTGCATGCCTGCTACACTCCCTGCATGCCTGCTACACTCCCTGCATGCCTGCTACACTCCCTGCATGAATGCTACACTCCCTGCATGACTGCTACACTCCTTGCATGCCTGCTACACTCCCTGCATGAATGCTACACTCCCTGCATGCCTGCTACACTCCCTGTATGCCTGCTACACTCCCTGTATGCCTGCTACACTCCCTGTATGCCTGCTACACTCCCTGCATGCCTGCTACACTCCTGCATGCCTGCTACACTCCTGCATGAATGCTACACTCCCTGCATGAATGCTACACTCCCTGCATGAATGCTACACTCCCTGCATGAATGCTCCACTCCCTGCATGAATGCTACACTCCCTACATGAATGCTACACTCCCTGCTACACTCTTTACGACAGGCTTGGCACTAGGAGCTTTCTTGGGGCCCATGGTGGCTTATTTAGTAGTTGCAAGCACTAAAAACAGTGGAATAATGACAATATACTGGTATGAATGCGTGGGTGGTGGTCGCTCGCTTGTAAACACTAGCACACTGAGTGCCCGGGCCCAGCTGGGCCACGCGTACGCGTCTGGGATGAATAGCCAACTCCGAGCATCTCGGCTAATACCGAGCCAAAATTCTCGTAAAAAAACCCGTTGAACACCGATTTGGACGACCTCCGACACCGTTGAGCACCGGGGGTTGACTGTAATATGAATGTGCAAGAGGTGAGTGGCAGTGTAAAAGTTTTTCCATGTCAGCAATGAGTCACTTTAACTTTTTTTGGGTTATCTTGGGTTCTCTACACATATGCTGCTATATGTTATACCTGAATAAACTTACTAGTGTTCACTGGTGTAGCACTTTTAATTTCCTGCAACACTTTCTCCTTATTGTTCACAACTGTACTAACTGTTTGACGAGCCAAACCAAGCTTACATGCTATCTCAGCCATCGACATACCTTGTTAGTAAGTAAGTTTATTCAGGAGTACACAAATATAGTTACATAGATTATCATACATAGCAGCATATGTGTAGAGAACCTAGGATAACCCAAAAAAGTCAGCTCACTAAGTTTAATTATTTCTAACTTGGCACTTAAAGTAAGAGGCTTATGACTTCTTTTTATCACAACTAAGCTTAGATGCCATCGTTATTGAGAGCCAACTGGTTAACAAAATAGTAAACAAGAGAGAACAAGATACAGTGGAACCCCGAGTTTCGGCCACCCCTATCGTACGGGGTTCTTGGTGATAAAGGTGGACAAGGAAAACACTCGGATGGATGTTGACTGGTATATTAACGGAGTCTGTGAGGAGTGATGCCCCAACCACCTGATAGGCCTACGTACTTCCAAGGAGTGAGAGTGGGCGCTTGGTGAAGCGTCCTACATGCTCGCTGAGTGACATCAGAGATGAGGTCACACGTAGCTATGCTAGGGATCTTAAATAAAATTATAGCTGGTACTACAACATATAGCATATCTGACACCCTGAGTATCGGCCGCTTCAAGTTTCGGTCGTTTTTTTCGGCCTAATTTTGTCCTGACTTTCGGCCGTTACCCCGAGTTTCGGCCAGCATACCAGACCTGCCCACCTGCCTGTGCTTGCGCGCCTCCCGCGCATGCGTCGTGAGCCAGTCTAGCTTTGTTTATCCTTGAGTGAACATTACCCTGCACGCTCATCCAAACATTTCACAATAAATTCATTGTGTTTATTGATTGTGACTGTGAAGTAAGCCACTATGGGCCCAAAGAAACTTCATAGTGGCAGCCCTTTGGTAAAGAAAGTGACGAACAAGATAGAATTGAAGAAAGAAATTGTAGCAAAGTACCAAAGTGGAGGAGGAAGAGAGATTGGAGAATGTGCCTTCTTCAGTGATTCAGTGATTCTACAATATGTACGATACTAAAGCAGCACAAGTCGATAAAGGCTTTAGCACCAGCCAGCGATAAAATGTAGCATTAAGGGTGCTGTCTGGCAAAAGCGGTCAGTATCTCGCGCGGACATGAGAATTATGCGAAAAAAATATGATATTGGGTTTTGTTTACAGAAAAATAGTGTAAGTATTTGGCAACATTTTGGTGAAAACCCCATCATAATACGATGTTTCTAAAGCAAATTATAGCTACTTGAAACATGTCTAGTGGCGACCTACCAGGTAAATATATGCATAAGCGCGAGGTGAATTTTTTATATATATATATTTTTTTTTTAACCCTTTGGGGGTCCAAGGACCCTCTCTTAAACTCGTTCTCAGGGTCCAAGAATTTAAAAAAAAAAATTATTTTTTCTTATGAAATGATAGAGAATCTTTTTCCGATCATAACGCCACAAAAATTATGAAATTTGATTGAAAACTAACGGAATTATGCTTTCGCGAAGTTAGCGGTATCGATGACATTTACGCATCGGCGATTTCGCCCACTTTGAGCCCTATTTTCGGCAAATTCCAATGTTTCAGTCTACTAAAGTTATAGCTATTTCGCTAGAACTCCATTTCTTCTATCGATTGAGTACAAGAAACCGAATATTTACCAATTTCAACTACCCAAAATAGTGGTCAGAAAATGGCAATTTGGCCAATTTCACACAAATTTCAAACGATGCCAATTTCAAAATAGGGTCCATAATAAACAAGGCATACATTCCTGACACTAAAATAACATCTTCTCTGTTCATTAGTCACATCTCCAGGCTCCTCTTACATTACTTTTGCTTTCCATTTTGAATTTTTATTCTCACAAAAAATAGAAGATTTACTGTTATGTATACAACTGCATCATTGTAAAAATGGTATAAATATTATCAGCGCACTTGTGCAAGAATATTAGACACTCCAGTTGATGTGTATTGGACGCATGGTGTGATTTGTTTACTCTTGAACATCGGCCAAAATCTAACATTTTCGCTACTTTGCGCTCAGTTTCAAGGTACTTGTCATCATGAAACCAGTCAAAATTATCTCTATTTCTGTAATATATTATCCATTCTATAAAATGAGACTAAGAAAGCGAGAATACAAGCATAAATACCATACGAAAATAGACTGCAAAGTCGCTGTTTTAAACCAAAAACAAGGTCAGAGTTTTTTTTTTCCTCATTATGCACTGTGTGGTGCATGAATTTTTTTATACTGGGCACACTGACCGTACAGACCCATTCTATCACATCTAGGCCTAACAGCCTGTTTGTGCTTGATTTGAGGGTGCTAGAATTTAGGCGTACTAGTACGTCTATAACCCCAGGGCGTAAGCTGTACTAGTACGACCAAAACCCCGAAAGGGTTAATTTTCTATCTATTTTTCTTCCTAATACAGTAAATTTACCACTTAACATCATTACAGTGTGGGAGGGGCTTATAGCCATTTTTTACTATTAATATATTTTACTTATGTACACTTTAGCACTTTTTTCTCCTATAATAGTTTACTTTCATTTTCTTTATATTGCCTTTAATAAATTCTATAATCACAACTAGTGCAATACTGAATCTAAATATTTGTTCCATTATAATTTAATATTAATCATAGTAATTTTCCAACCAGTTCAATTAGCTAGTTAAATAGTAAATCAATTACATTGTAATGATATATCCTAAATTTCTGGGACTTTTGTTCAAAAGTGTGTTAATCCAATAGCTAGTAAAATCAATTCATCAGATATCATATCTATAGAAACTTGTCTTGGGACTGCCTTCTTGTAAGCTGCACTCTGAGCAAACGCTGTTGACACCGACACTCTGAGACGCTTCTCTCAGACTTACAAGTGGCTATGGGACAAATTTCTAGCTAACTGCAGTAAAAGGAATTCCCCACTTCATGCACTATTATGAAAGGGTTTAACTTACTTGATGGAGTGGACATGTGGCTCCTAATCTTCCTAAGCTATAACCCCCTCCAAACACCATGTGAAGGGAAGAGTCTTAATCTGCAAATTAAGTGGTATTAGTGTCTTGTATTAACTCAGAATCCCCAGCTCTAGGGTATATCCTCCAAGCAATATCTAAACAGTATGAGACACTAGCTTCCAGACTTTTACTCAACAATGGGACGCTGGTACCTGCTAATTTGCGTCCAACCGCACGAGAGACCCACAACAAAACCTACACATGTTTCCCCCAGAAAACTGGCCAGATACTGAGAAGAAAAGAGGTAAGGTCCTACTGTATTGGGTCTGGATGGAGTGAGATATCCTCAGTACTTCGGGATATCTCTTCCGTGCCCCCAGGACAGATGTTGAGTCACGTGGGGGTTGCTGCCTGTTCGCAGCGCTTGTTCACTCCTTGAAGTCTGATCTGGTAAGAAGGAGTCAGCATCACTCCCGCTTAGATTCAAGTGTGGGCTGCCAGTTCTCTCTAGCTAACATAACCCAAGGTTCATCTATTTGGGGCTTATATCTACCTATATTAAGGTGCTAGAACTACATTATTAACATCTAACGTTGCCTCAATAATCCTAATATTAGTTACTAACTGGACAAGCTTTCCTAGGCTTTCCTAGGTGAATAAATCTATCAATTAAAATGTACACAATTGTTACCTCCGCCAACTTTAATGTGTATGCTTGTTTTGGTTGGGTGTGTAGGTTTATAAACTCCGAGGGCTGATCCATGGTATGTTTAACCCTTTCAGGGTTATTGACATACTAGTACAGCTTATGCCCTGGGGTTATTGACGTACTAGTATGGCTTACGCCCTGGGGTTATTGACGTACTAGTACGCCTAAATTCTAGCGCCCTCAAATCAAGCAGAAACAGGCTGTTAGGCCTAGATGTGATAGAATGGGTCTGTGCGGTCAGTGTTCTTAGTATAAAAAAATTCCTGCACCACACAGTGCATAATGAGGAAAAAAAAACTCTGACCATGTTTTTGGTTTAAAACAGCGACTTTGCAGTCTATTTTCGTATGGTATTTATTGATGTATTCTCGTTTTATTGGTCTCATTTGATAGATTGGAAGATATATTACAGAAATAGAGATGATTTTGATTGGTTTGACAACGACAAGTACCTTGAAATTGAGCTCAAAGTAGCGAAAATGTTCGATTTTTGACGATGTTCAAGAGTAAACTAACGGCTCACTTACCCTGTGGAAGTTGAGTGACTCAAAAAGTTTCCACAATATCTTTAAGTTTAGCATTATTCATTGTTCTTAACCCTTTACCGGGCACTCCCTGGAAAATGATAATTTCAAAATGTATTTCAAATGAGTGGATAGAGTAACTCAATGTAAGGATAATGAGCCCATATAATTGAAATTCTAAAAAAAACTTTTCACGCAATTGCCAATATTCAAGGACCGTCTACAGACGGTCTGACCTAACCTAACTGTCAAACATAGATCCATGTTTGCTTGCCTACCCAACGAGATCTACGTTTACATGCTTTTTGAGAATATCAGTCAGGTGCTACACGAACGTATATCACTTTTTGATGCTTTCTTATGGGAAAATCAAGTCAGAGCATGCCCACAAACGTAGATCTACGTTTGGACAGTTTAAGGTTAGGTGTCAAATTGAATGTTGCAAATTTGCAATTGTTAATAAAACACCAAATAAGTATTTTTCTATTTTATTATACTAATAGACAATATCAAAAACACAAATGGAACTTGTTTCCAAACATTTTGTATGTATAAAAATATGAAAGTGAACCAAAGAGCAACATGGACACATTGCAAAGGGATAAAACTTTCAAGTCCCATATTCCTGAATTTCCTGAGAAAAACAATCATTCTTGATCACTAATTGCTACAATGAAAGGCTATGAAGCAATTTCTTTCCTTCTTGATGCATAGATTTACCTTGCATACGGCACACAAAAATGAGGATGTGACATGATTTTTCGTTTTGCTGCAATAATTGCATGTAAATATTCTGCCTTGCACTGGCCAGTGACCTAGCATTTTATCAAACCTATCATTTTGGTCAAACCTCACACTGTCATCAGGCCTTTCTGCACGTTGGTACTGCACTGGAGATGGCAACAGGTCATCTGGTTCTGGATCTGAGTCACTTTCCACCAAAATGCAGAGATATTTGAACTTCTGTTGGAAGGGTTCACAATAGAACAATTTCTCATTGATCTGGAATGACAATAAGAATGTTCTGTACACACCCAGACCACTACAGAATTCATATATGCACTAGAAATTTTTATATAAATATTTATTTACTGAAATTTAAAATGTGGCCCTGACGGGCGGGACCGTCTGTACACGGTCCTCTTTTGTTGCACTTTTTTCAATTGCATGGTACACTCATATTATGCATATCTAACTCCTGATATATATCTCAAAATATGCCTACACTATTCATTTACACACTGGACACAACAATTAGTACTTACCGACATTGTAGAGAGTATAATCACAGTGTATATGAGTGGAACAAGAGCAAAAATTCGGCTCTGGGTGACGTAAAGCGAGAAGTGTTTACATTTTGGTCTCTCAACCAATGGGAAGCGAGCAGATGCCGGTCTCACTTAGCTGGAGCGACTCACAGAAGGCTTGTGATTGGTCAGATATAGAGAATGGGAACCTAGATGAGCTGGGGGAGTAGGATGACACGCGCAAAAACACGTGTTTAGGACCGTCTGTACACGGTCCTGCCCGGTAAAGGGTTAAGTCTTGATTTAGAATCACACTCATATATAAACATTTGTTTAATTAATTAACTAACTCAGGTGCTATAGTTTTAGATACTTTTTAGCTGTAAATTGACTACCTTAGCTCATTTATTAATTTTTGTAAACATTTCCAACGTACTAACTCACGTGCCAAGAACTCCTTTTGCATTGTCCTATTCTAAAGTCTACTTACATTGTTCTATTTTTAAGTTTAACCCTTTCAGGGTCCAAGGGGGGTCTCCTAAACTTGTTCTCAGGGTCCAAGAATTTAAAAAAAAAAAAAATGATAGAGAATCTTTTTCAGATCATAACGCCACAAAAATTATGAAATTTGATCGACAACTAACGGAATTATGCTTTCGCGAAGTTATCGGTATCGATGATATTTACGCATCGGCGATTTCGCCCACTTGGAGCCCTATTTTTGGCAAATTCCAATGCTTCAGTCTACTAAAATTATAGCTATTTCGCTAGAACTCCATTTCTTCTATCGATTGAGTACAAGAAACCGCCTATTTACCAATTCCAACTTCCCAAAATAGTGGTCAGAAAATGGCAATTTGGCCAATTTCACACAAATTTCAAACGATCCCAATTTCAAAATAGGGTTCAGAATGAACAAGGAAGACATTCCTGGCACTAAAATAACAGCTTCTCTATTCATTAGTCACGTCTCCAGCCCTCTCTTACATTACTTTTGCTTTCCATTTTGAATTTTTATTCTCACAGAAAATAGAAGATTTACTGTTATGTATACAACTGCATCATTGTAAAAATGATATAAATAATATCAGCGCACTTGTGCAAGAATATTAGACTCGCCAGTTGATGTGTATTGGACGCATGGTGTGATTTGTTTACTCTTGAACATCGGCCAAAATCGAACATTTTCGCTACTTTGAGCTCAATTTCAAGGTACTTTTCATTTTCAAACCAATCAAAATCATCTCTATTTCTGTAATATATCTTCCATTCTATCAAAAGAGACCAAGAAAACGAGAATACATCAATAAATACCATACGAAAATTGACTGCAAAGTTGCTGTTTTAATAAAAAAAAATGGTCAGTTTTTTTTCTCTCATTATACAGTGTGTAATGCAGGATTTTTTTTTTTACTGCGCACACTGACCACACAGACCCATTCTTTCATATGTATGCCTACCAGACGTTTTCTGCTTAAATTGAGGCCACTAGAATTTGGGCGTACTAGTACGGCACCAACCCCTGCTCGTAAAACGTACTAGTATGGCACCGACCACGAAAGGGTTAAGAATAGGGCAAGTAAAGAGTTCTTGGCACGTGAATTTGTACCTTAGTTATTTTTACAAATGCAATTAAATGAACTATGGTAGTTATTCTAAGCTAGAAATAAAGGAGCTAGGGAAAATAATAGCAAACAATGAAAGTAAAACAATTTAGCACCTGAGTTAGCACCTTAATTATTTTAATAAAAATTAATATAAGAACTGTGGCAGTTAGTTAATTTTTTAAAATAAAGAAACTAGGGAATATAATAGTAAACAATGAGAGTAAAACACTTTAGGGAATATAATAGTAAACAATGAGAGTAAAGTGAAGCCTTTACTGGTGTATCATGCAGAAAATCCCAGAGCCTTCAAGAAACACAATGTTAACAGGAATAATTTGTGTGTGTATTGGAAGGCTAACACTAATGCATGGGACACTAAGGATTTTTTTGTGGAATGGTTGACTGGAGTGTTTGGCCCTAGTGTGGAGAAATACCTCCTGGAAAAGAAATTGGGACTCAAGTGCCTCCTGGTACTGGACAATGCTCCTGCTCATCCTCACAACTTGGAAGACTATTTGTCTGATGAGTTCAGTTTCATCACAGTGAAGTTCTTGCCTCCTAACACCACTCCTCTCATCCAGCCCATGGACCAGCAGGTCATTGCAAACTTCAAGAAACTGTATACCAAAGCAGTGTTTCAGAAGTGCTATGATGTGACCAATGACTCTGCATTGACCCTAAGAGAGTTCTGGAAAGATCACTTCAATAGGCCTTATAGGTAAGGCATAGGCCTTATAGGTAAGGCATAGGCCTTATAGGTAAGGCATAGGCCTTATAGGTAAGGCTTGGGAGGGAGTGACTTCCAGGACTTTGAACTCTGCTTGGAGACCACTGTGGCCAGATTGTGTTGAAAAGAGGGATTTTGAAGGATTTGAGGCTGACCCTGTGCCTGTTGTGGAAGATATTGTGGCATTGGGGAACAGCCTGGGGTTGGAGGTGAGTGGTGAGGATGTGGAAGAGTTGGTGGAGGAGCACAGGGTAGAGCTAACAACTGAAGAGCTGTAACAGCTGGAACTGGAACAGCATCAGACCAGATTGAGGTTATTGATTCACAGGAGGAGGAAGAGGGAGTGAAGGAGGTGCCTTCTTCACGGATTAAGGAAATTTGTTCCAAGTGGAACGATGTGCAAAGTTTTTTTGAACAATTTCACCCTGAGCAAGCGGAAATGAGCTATCTGTGCAACCATTTCAGTGACAGAGCCATGTTGCAGTTCAGGAAAATGTTAAACAGGCGCCAGAAACAGAGGACTCTGGACAGTTATTTTCTGCGACAGGGTTCTAGTGACTCAAGCTGGTCCTAGTGGGATTAAAAGACAAAGAAGGGAAGTAACCCCAGAGAGGGACTTGTTACCTGAAGCCCTTTTGGTGGGGGATTCCCTTTCCAAACACTAACACCTCCACCTGTCCTCCTCCCTATCTTCCAGATGCCAGCAACTCTCTTCAATAAAGGTAAGTAAATGTTATTTTAAATGTTTAATTAAAAATTTAATACATATTACATACTATACTACTTTATATATACTATTTATAATCGTTTTGTGAATGTAAAAGTATAGTTAACCCTATACCGTGCTGGCATCAAATGTGAGGCTGAAAAAGCATGGTTTTTATGGCGCCATGAGCACAAAGCATATCCTCAGAGAGATTTCAAATTTCTCTCCAACCAATCACAAGCCTTCTGGACGGAGCTTGAATGTGGTGTCATTTGGGTGTTTTCGACTGCTGTTGGCTGGGAGCTCCAGAAGTCTTCAGTACTGTCTGAAGTGTTGAAGGAGGAGCATTTCCAATGTGACTCTCTTGATATTTCACCAATTTACACCACTCCTGAATGGCGGTAAGTTACTGAAAGTGTTTCCAGTGCATTATTGAATGTTTTAACCTCATTTTGAGATGCAAATGAATTGCCTGAGGTATTTATAAGTAACAAATGAATGCACTTGAAGTTTTGTTTACATTTTTGGTATCATTTATGAGGCACGGCCTGACAAGTATAGAATGTCACATGCCACTGATTGTATCATATGTGAGGCCAAAACAGACAATGGTGATAACAAATTTGCCAATGAAGGTATCATATATCATGGATTAACAAATAACAATAAGGCCATCTTTGTCAATAATAGCTACCAATTGCATGCTGAATCAAATACATTGATATATGAGTACTTTTACCTTGTAAATTTATAAAATTTGCTCAATTTCGATGCTCATTTTGTGTTTTCTGTTCATTTCAGTTAAACACAAATGTTTTGTGGATCAAGGGCTCAAAGAAAAAGGGATTACATTGTGCCAGAGTTATGTGATGACAGTGACAGTAATGAGGAAGTGGATTCTGCGGATGAATATGAGCCACCAAGGCAAGATGCTTCCTCTTCAAGTGAAGATGAACAGCAAGGAGAACAAACAAAAGGTGGATATTGACTGTCCTGCAGTCATAAAGAGCTATAGTGCACCTCTACAAGTCTCCACTCAAAGCAAAACGCTGGTACATGAGGCTGTTTGGATATGTCATTGATCTTTGTTGTGTCAATGGCTGGTTGTTGTACAGGCGTGACTGTGCTGCTCTGAAAAAGAAATACATGCACCTCAAGGATTTCTGGTTTTCCATCTCCCATTCAGCAAAAAAGCCAACCAAGGGAATCCTAAGTAGCATGAGATCCTCTCCAACTTGTTCAACTTCACGGTCTTCTTCAATTAACCCTTAAACTGTCCAAACGTAGATATACATTCGCGTGCGTACTGCCCCGAACGTAGATCTATGTTTTTTTTCAAATGCTTTTAACCTTGCCACGATAAGCCTGAGTTGCCTAGAGATTAGAGAATGGGTCTGTGCACTCATTGTGTGCAGTATTACAACATGTGGAAATGACAAACAAAATGCTCTCTTCATTTTAAAGAAAAAGAACAATTTATTTTTTTCTCAAAATAGTCGGTCAGATACGCACGTGAACGTATATCTACGTTTGGACAGTTTAAGGGTTAAAGAAATCATGAGGATACAAGATATGATGAAACACTACCTCACTGGCCAGTTTCTACAAAGAGGCTTTCACATAAACATTGCAACACCAACGACAAAAGGATCTACAGTGGACCCTCGGTTAACGAAAAAACTTCATCCCTGAAGCCTGCTCAAGTGCCATTACCGAACGAATTTACTTCCTTAAGAAATAATGTCACGTAGGTTAGTCTATTTCAGACCCCTGAAAATACACTTCCACATGCACTTACAATATTATACTTACATAATTGTATGATTTCCGGGGTGTTCGTTAACCGAGGGTCCACTGTACTTGTCCTTTTCTTGTTCCTTCTGCAAGGTTAATCTATATCTAAACTCAACCAGAAATTGTTTCGTGAAATTCCATAAGAAACAAGATGCATAAATATCTCTGATAAAAATGTTTGTCACAATAAATACAGAAAGGATACTCATTTGGTGCCATATCCATATTTTTGTAACATTTTTGCAATTTTTGTATAATGTCAAATACTATAAATGTTTTAAAATTATTGAAATCAAGTTACTGTGCCTTTGGTTTAACCCAGTTGTTTATTAATAAACCTTAAATGTATATATATGCCTTTTATTATCAGTTATTAGTAGCTGTTATGATTCTTTTAGACATGTACCGTTGTCAGGACTTGCATCAAATCTGATGCAAAACTGTCACCTATACAGTGGACCCTCGGTTAACGAAATTAATCCGTTCCAGGAGCTATTACTTAATCTGAATCTTTCGTTATCTGAAACCTTATTTCCCATAAGAAATAATGTAAATACAATTAATTCGTTCCACAAAAAAATAATCACTCAAAATAAAAAAAAATAACATTTACTTACCTTTATTGAAGAGACTTGCAGGCATCTGGAAGATATAGATGATGACTGGAGCAGGTGTTAGTGGTTGGAAGGGGAATCCCCCTCCAAAAGGACTTCAGGTGACAAGTCCCTCTCTGGGGTTACTTCCCTTCTTGGTCTTTTAATGTCACTAGGACCAGCTTGAGAGTCACTAGACCCCTGCCTGGTGAAGTAGCTGTCCAGAGTCCTCTGTTTCTGGCGACTCTTCAACACTTTTCTGAAGTATAACATGGCTCTGTCACTGAAGTGGTTGCACAGAAGGCTCATTTCAGCTTGCTCAGGGTGGTATCTTTCAACAAATGTCTGCAACTCATTCCACTTTGTACACATCTCCTTAAGCACTGAAGAAGGCACCTCCTTATCTCTCTCTCTCTCTTCCTGTAAAGCAATAACCTCAGCTGTGGTCTGTTGCTGTTCCAGGTGAAGCTCTTGCAGCTCTTCAGTTGTTAGCTCTACCCTGTGCTCCTCCACCAACTCTTCCACATCCTCACCACTCACCTCCAACCCCAGGCTGTTCCCCAATTCCACAATATCTTCCACAACATGTTCCACAACAGGCACAGGGTCGTCAGGGTCAGGGTCAGCCTCAAATCCTTCAAAATTCCTCTCTTGGACACAATCCGGCCACAGTGGTCTCCAAGCAGAGTTCAGAGTCCTGGAAGTCACTTCCTCCCAAGCCTTACCTATAAGGCCTATGCAATGCACGATATTGAGGTGTTCTTTCCAGAACTCTCTTAGGGTCAATTCAGAGTCATTGGTCATATTAAAGCACCTCTGAAACAGTACTTTGGTGTACAGTTTCTTGAAGTTGGAAATGACCTGCTGGTCCATGGGCTGGATGAGAGGAGTGGTGTTAGGAGGCAAGAACTTCACTCTGATGAAATTTATGTTGTCAGGCAACAACTCTTGCAAGTTGTGAGGATGAGCAGGAGCATTGTACAGTACCAGGAGGCACTTGAGTGGCAATTTCTTTTCCAGGAGGTATTTCTTCACACTAGGGCCAAACACTCCAGTCATCCATTCCTTGAAAATCTCCGTAGTGACCCATGCCTTGGTGTTAGCTTTCCAATGCACACACAATTTATTCTTGTCAACACCGTGATTCCTGAAGGGTCTGGGATTTTCTGCGTGATGCACCAGTAAAGGCTTCACTTTAAAATCACCACTGGCATTGGCACACATCATAAGAGTTAGCCTGTCTTTCATAGGCTTGTGTCCTGGCTTTGCCTTTTCCTCCTGAGTAATGTAGGTCCTGTTGGGTATTTTCTTCCAAAACAGGCCTGTTTCATCGCAATTAAACACTTGTTGGGGGAGGAATTGTTCAGCCTCTACGAACCCCTTGAATTCGTGCACAAATTTTTCAGCTGCACGTTTGTCTGAGCTGGCTGCCTCACCATGCCTCACAACATTGTGTATGCCACTACGTTTCTTAACCCTTAAACTGTCCAAACGTAGATCTACGTTTTTGTGGGCAGTGCTCTGACCTTGATTTTCTCCATAAGAAAGCATGTAAAAAAAGTAAATATACATGTGCGTGCGTAGCACTCTGACCTTGATATTCTCAATAAGAAAGTATGTAAAAAAACGTAGATCTACGTTTGGAGTGCTACGCAAGCAAACATGGATCTATGTTTGGACAGTTTAAGGGTTAAACTTCTCAAACCAGCCTTTGCTGGCTTTAAAATCACTCTCCTCACCACTGGTTGCAGGCATTGTCTTCACAAGATCTGCATGCAACTTCCTTGCCTTTTCACAAATTATCACCATAGAAATACTATCACCCGCTCTCTGTTTTTCATGGATCCACACCAACAACAACTTCTCAACCTCATCCACTGTTTTCGATCTTTGTTTCGTTAACAAATTAACCCCTTTTGCAACATTAGCTTTCTTGATCTCATTTCTCTGTGCCAGGATAGTGCCGATAGTACATGGAGTTTTCTTGTACATCCTGGCAAGATCACTCAGACGTACACCACTCTCATATTTTTCTATGATTTCCTTCTTCAGTTCGATGGTGTTCCTCACTCTCTTTACCACAGGGGTGCCACTAAGAAGCTTCTTTGGACCCATGGTGACTTATTTCACAGTGGCAATAACTAAAACCACCAAAAAAGACACCAAATATATTGTGAATCTTTGAAAGAGCAGGCGGACGCGTCTAATACCTTTCGGTAACCGAGGAATTTTTCGCTAACCGTTTACGAAAAAAGATTACGTTTTCCGAAACCTTCGTTAACGGGACCTCTCATTAACCGAGGGTCCACTGTAGTTTAACCTTTGTTAGGATTGGCCTCATATTTGATTCCACCAAAAAGGCCATTTTATGGCCAAAAAATAAATAAACTTGAATAAAGACCACAAATAAATAGGTCTTAGAATTGCTTATATTATCAGAATATGGGTTGCAAATGTTGCAGTTTCTCAACTTTGATTCAAGGCCTGGTAGAGGGTCTTTACAAAATTAATTTTTTGTGAATATTTTTGGATGTCTGGAATGGATTAATTGTATTTACATTATTTCTTATAGGAAATAAGGTTTTGAGTTACGAATTTTTCGTGTTGAGGTCTAGCTCCTGGAACGGAGTAAGATCGTTAGTTGAGGGACCACTGTAGTGAAAAAAAAAGAAACCTTTGAAAGGAAGTAAACCAAAGTTTACCGGGTGAGCGGCATTAGCCTCTGTTGCCATACACATCTCATTTTTTGCCAACTGTACACCTTTATTTCTCAGTAAGTACTGATCGCAAAAAAGTTTTTGGGGGCTTAAAAAAATCAGGAAAAATAATCTTAACATTTTGATAAGAAAAAATAATTTTTAATTTTTTTTAATATTTTGCGACACCAGGAGACACTTCAGGATTTGGGGTTGCGACAGTCAAAGGGTTAATTTATAAATAAGAAATATTTATACTTTATAAATAAGAAATATTTACACTTGCCTTGCAAGAGATGGTGGTAGAGGGCAGCATTGGTCTCAGTGCCCCTATATTACTACCTCAAACAACAATGGAGTCAAGTTTCATGTCGTCATTTTTCTATTGCTTAATCGCTTAACTTACTTGCTACACTGTTAATGCTATACTTTATCGCTGGCTGGTGCTATAGCCTTTATCGACTCATGCTGCTTTAGTATCGAACATATCGCAGAATCAGTGAATCATTTGAATAAGACACATTCTCCTCTCTCTCTTCCTCCTCCACTTTGGTACTTTGCTACAATTTCATTATTCAATTCTATCGTGTTTGTCACTTTCTTTACTAAAGGGCTGCCACTATGAAGTTTCTTTGGGCCCATGGTGGCTTATTAAAGTCACAATCAATAAACAAGCACTAAACACAAAGAATTTATTGTGAAATGTAATGTTCACTCAATTGTAAACAAAGCTAAACTGGCTCACGACGCCTGCATGGGGAGGCATGCAAGCGCGGGCAGGCGGACAGGTCTGGTACGCGGGCCGATACTCGGGGAAACGGCTGATAGTCGGGCCAAAATTGGGCCGAAAAAAGCGACCGAAACACGAGTCGGCCGATACTCCGGGTAGCCGATACTCAGGGGTCCACTGTAAGTGCTTTTGTAAGTATTTTTGGGGTCTGAAACTGACTAATCTAATTTACATTCGTCCTTATGGGAACAAATTCGTTCGGTAACAGTACTCGAACAGCCTTCTGGAAAGAATTATTGACGAAATCCGGGGGTCCACTGTATTATTATTATTATTATTATTATTATTATTATTATTGCATCTTCAAGAGTTGAGAGACTCTTAGTGATTTTAATGTGTTCCTGCATGCCAGCACAGTGTGTAAGTATATTTAGGTACAGGTACACATAAGTATAATTATCAGAGTACAGTGGACCCTCGACTAACGACATTTCCATATAACGAGAAAATCGTGTAACGAGCGCTTTTTCCGCTAAATATTTTTCTCAAGTAGCGAGAATTAACTCGAGTAGCGAGCCGTACCAGACCTGTCCGCCTGCCCCGTGCTTGCGCGGTGAGGCGGACCAGATGCCAGTCTAGCATTGTTTACCTTTGAGAGAACATTACCCAGCGTGCTCTTTCAAACATTCACAATACTTTTGTTGTGTTTATTGGTGGTTCAGTGATTGTCACTGTGAAATAAGTCACCCTGGGTCCAAAGAAGCTTCCTAGTGGCAACCCTGTGGTAACGAGAGTGAGGAACACCATTGAACTGAAGAAAGAGATTGTTGAAAAATATGAGTGGCGTACGTCTGAGTGAGCTTGCCAGGATGTACAAGAAAAACACATCTACTATCGCCACTATCCTGGCAAAGAGAAATGAGATCAAGGAAGCTAATGTTGCAAAAAGGGTTGATATATTATCGAAAAATAGATCGAAAACAGTGGATGAGGTTGAGAAGTTGTTGGGGGTGTGAATCAATGAAAAACAGATAGCGGGTGATAGTATTTCCACGGCGATAATTTGTGAAAAGACAAGGAAGTTGCACGCAGATCTTGTCAAGACAATGCCTGGAACCAGTGGTGAGGAGAGTGATTTTAAAGCCAGCAGAGGCTGGTTTGAGAGGTTTAAGAAACGTAGTGGCATACACAGTGTTGTGAGGCATGGTGAGGCAGCCAGCTCAGACAAACGTGCAGCTGAAAAGTTTGTGAGTGAATTCCAGGGATTCGTAGAGGCTGAAGAATTCCTCCCCCAACAAGTGTTTAATTGTGATGAAACAGGCCTGTTTTTGGAAGAAAATGCCCAACAGGACCAGAGCTGAGGTTATTCCTTCACAGGAGGAGGAAGAGGGAGTGAAGGAGGTGCCTTCTTCATGGATTAAGGAAATTTGTCCAAGTGGAACGATGTGCAAAGTTTTGTTGAACAATTTCACCCTCAGCAAGCTGCAATGAGCCATCTGTGCAACCAGTTCAGTGACAGCCATGTTGCACTTCAGGAAAATGTTAAACAGGCGCCAGAAACAGAGGACTGTGGACAGTTATTTCTCGAGGCTGGGATCCAGTGACTCTCAAGCTGGTCCTAGTAGCATTAAAAGAAAAAGAAGGGAAGTAACCCCAGATAAGGACTTGTTATCTGAAGTCATTTTGGAGGGGGATTACCCTTCCAAACACTAACACACTCCCCCTGTCATCCTCCCTATCTTCCAGATGCCTCCAACTCTCTTCAATAAAGGTAAGTAAATGTTATTTATTAATCTGTTTTTTATTATTTAGTATTAGTAGTAGTATTTATAGTGTTAATAATGTTGTTTTGTGTATTTAGAACTATAATTAAAATGTATTTTTTGTGAATATTTTTGGGTGGAACGGATTAATTGTATTTACATTATTTCTTATGGGAAATAAGGTTTTGAATTACAAAATTTTTGTGTTAAGAGCTAGCTCCTGGAACGCATTAATTTTGTTAGTCGAGGGATCACTGTACATATAAAATATGCAATAACACTTGAAATTTTGGAAAGTTTCCAGACTTAATAGAGAGATGTGCTCACAGAGAATGTAAACAAACCGGGTGGGGCGCGGTGACTGTATTAGAAAGACAGGTGGGGGGAACCGTATAGCAAGTTTTGGTCATAATTTGAAATGTCCGTATTAGCGGAACGCCGTAAAGCGGGGCCCTACTGTATATGCACACGTATTAAAGATGATACCAGTAGGTATATTAAAATGCTGTGTAACTTAGGTGCTAAAATGTGTTTGGAACTGTACTTAACTAAAATAATGATGTTATGAGACTTCTGTTGAAATAGAAATGTAATCATAATTTATATTAACGAAATTGTTTAAATTGAGTGAGTGAATGAACAAGTTGAGTAAATTGCCTAAAATTTTGAGAAATAAGCAAAGCCATCAATAAGAGATCTGAACAATCCATGTCTTAAACCATCCCCATTCAAAACATTGCTAAAAAAATTTCAAAGATTCAATCTCATCTCGCTTGTTAAACTGGTAATTAAATGAAATGCGGTTAAGAAGTTAAGTCACATATAGAACCTGAAGATAGAAAAGTAAATTTTTTGTAGTTTAATTCTTTATATTATATATGTTGTGGATTTTTGTTTTGGACATTGCAGTTGTAGTTATCGGTATTAGATAATCCATTTCATATACATAAAGTAAATTGTTTACTTTCCATAATCTACATTTTATGGAATCTGTGATTCAGTATATCAAATCAAGATTATTTGTTTATTTTTATTATAACAAGTCTAAATCAAATTGTGATATGCTGTAACTGTAATGTTAATTAGATTTTCAGTATGGGGATATCTTATGGTTTGTTTTCTAACTTCTTATTTTTCTATCTTTGTAGAAGAAGAAAGTGAAGAACAAGAAAAAATCTTAATTAATAAAGGCAGAGAGGAAAAGGAGGAGAGCTACGATGAAAGAACAGATGACGATGATACAGAATACATCGCTCCTGCTTATGATGAAATCGTACCTGTTATAAATCTGATTGCTGATAAGCTGGTTGAAGCTAATAAGTAAGACAGTAGTATATTTATTTCCCAACTTTGTTCTTTTCATATGCAGTATGTTGCATTCCATTTATTTTTAACTGAGCTAGAGCTTGCCCCAGCCATGCAGATGAGATTCTTCTGTAAAAACCTGCATCTTTAGTCACAGTAGGACCCATTCTAACCTTTCTAGTGTGTATAGAAATGCACCTAATTGGATGAATCGTATTAGGCCAGTATGGTACAGTAGTTAGTGCACTGGCCTGCTAGTTTCAGGACTGGCTTACCAAGGGGTTTAAACTTCATTTCATTCATTGAGTTGTTGGCAATCATGTCGTTATGATTTCAAGTAGAATGGATTTTTAAAATGCTGTACATGCCAATTTTCAGTAATGACTTCTGCTTATGAGAGAATAATGGTACAGTACTCTGATCTTTTTTAAAAAATGTGTAGGGCCTTGGTCAGGGTTATCCTGGGTGGCTAACCCTCTGGGTTAGCCACCCAGGATAAACCAAGAAAGTCAGTGCATCATCGAGGACTCTCTCATTTCCATTAGGGTTCTTCAGTCTTGTCCCCCAGGATGTGACCCACACCAGTCGACTAACACCCAGGTACTTACTGCTAAGTGAACAGGAACAGCAGGTGTAAGTAAACGTGCCCAACATTTCCACCCATGTCGAGGATTGAACCATGAGCACTGTATGTGAAGCGAGAGTACAACCAACCAAGTAACGGTATTAGAACCTGGCATGGCTGAGTCTTTAAATAACAGGCAGCCTGACTTTTACATGATTATGTCTGATCAGTAATAACACCTCTGGAATAAATATTTGGGTACCTGTCTGTGGAAAGTTGGGAATGCCTCTTAATTAATGCTGGATTGATTTCTGGACTCTGTAGGCTTTGTTCAAGGCCATTTTAGGGAAAAGTATGATCACCCTTTTATAAAAAAGATAAGCAATGGAAACTTAGAGATAATTCAAACATAAACAGATGGGAATAAAAGTACGATTAAAAGACACTCACTTATTAACAGAAGTTGGCATGAAAAAATAAATATAAAAATCTTCTTCTTCTTTCAACACGTCGGCCGTTTCCCACCAAAGCAGGGTGGCCCAAAGGAAAAAACGAAAGTTAAATATAAAAATATATATTGCAAAATTTAGAAATGTCCTACATCTGACTTTTGGAGGGTAAAAGAATCAGCTGGAAGATTGAAGACTTCTTGAGAGTGGAATTCAGTGGAAAACTGTTGTGTACAGGTAGACTAGGCCAATGATGTATGTAGCTGTAGAAACAGCTGCATACTTCATTGATGGTTAAGCCTAGCTGGAGTATCAACTTGGAGATGGATACTGGAGTCCAGCAAGATACCATGTGTTTACACACACTGTTGTACAAGCTAGCTTTCTGTAGGTGATATGAATTTAAATGCAAGTTAGGTTTCTCCCACAAATGAAGTCTAGAGAAATCTCATTCTTCTCAAGCAACTTAAGAGTTTTGCAGTAACTGGTCACTACTCAAAGTCCTTACACATGGAATACCAACAGGTCTTTGAGCTTAGAGAAAAGAGGAAAGTTAGAACAAAAAATTATAAGTTTAAACAAAAACTGCTGTAGACAAATTAAATGGACGAAACTAAATAAAATAATTGGATTACATATAATGAAGTAAATACCTAAGCAGTACTGAATAATCCTTATGAGTTTAGTGTTTAATTTGGTTATAATAATATATTCTTGAACCTTACTGAAACTAAGGAAGGAAACATACAAAATCTCCAAAAATTGTGTACAGTAGTACAAGGATGCAAAAGCCTTTGACTAGTGTGACCATGGTGTAATAGCACACAAAATGCGTGATAAAGGAATAACAGGAAAAGTTGGTATATGGATCTATAATTTCCTAACATGTAGAACACAAAGAGTAGAAGTCAACAGAGTAAAGTCTGAGGCAGCTACTGTGAAAAGCTCTGTTCCACAAGGCACAGTACTTGCTCCCATCCTATTCCTCATCCTCATATCAGATATTGACAGGGATATAAGCCACAGTGCTGTGTCTTCCTTTGCAGATGACACCCGAATCTGTATGACAGTGTCCACCGTTGAAGACACGGCTAGACTCCAAGCAGACATAAACCAAATCTTTAAATGGGCTGCAGAAAACAATATGAAGTTCAATGATGAGAAATTTCAATTACTCAGATATGGAAAACGTGAAGAAATTAAAATCTCTTCGGAGTACAAAACTAATTCCAACCACACAATAGAGCGAAAAACTAATGTCAAAGACCTGGGAGTGATCATGTCAGAGGATCTCACCTTCAAGGACCATAAAGTAGCAATTGCATCTGCTCGAAAAATGACAGGATGGATAATGAGAACCTTCAAAACCAGGGATGCCAAGCCCATGTTGACACTTTACAGATCGCTTGTTCTATCTAGGCTAGAATATTGCTGCACACTAACGGCACCTTTCAAGGCGGGTGAAATTGCTGACCTTGAAAATGTGCAGAGAACCTTCACCGCACGCATAAGTGCGATAAACCACCTCAACTACTGGGAACGCTTGAAGTTCCTAAACCTGTACTCTCTAGAACGCAGGCGGGAGAGATACATTATTATATACACATGGAAAATTCTCGAGGGCTTAGTACCAAACTTACGCACAAAAATCACTCCCTACGAAAGCAAAAGACTCGGCAGGCGATGTAACATCCCCCCAATGAAGAGCAGGGGTGCCACTAGCACGTTGAGAGACAACACAATAAGTGTCAGGGGCCCAAGATTGTTCAACTGCCTCCCAGCATACATCAGAGGGATTACCAACAAACCCCTGGCTGTCTTCAAGCAGGCACTGGACAGGCACCTAAAGTCGGTACCTAACCAGCCGGGCTGTGGTTCGTACGTTGGACTGCGTGCAGCCAGCAGTAACAGCCTGGTTGATCAGGCTCTGGTCCAACAGGAGGCCTGGTCACGGACCGGGCCGCAGGGGCGTTGACCCCTGGAATTCTCTCCAGGTAGACTCCAGGTAGACATGACCTAGTTCTGGATAAGAAATAGCAGTGAAACCTCTGCACGGAAGAAATAGGCGGGAAATATTGTAAGCCAAACAAGCACACCTTCAGTCACTGTAGTAGTTATTAACCCTTTCAGGGTCCACGGCCATTTTTGGAAGGGGTGCGCCAGTGTCCAAGAATTAAAAAAAAAAAAAAAATTCTTATTTTTTCTTCTGAAATGGTAGAGAATCTTTTTCTGAAGGAATAAAACAAAAAGTACGAAATTTGATTGAAAATTGATGAAATTATGTTCTTGCGAATTTTGATGTGTCACCGATGTTTACGCATCGGCGATTTTGCCGACTTTGACTCCCATTTTAAGCCAATTACATTACTCCAGTCGACCAAATTCTTAGCTATTTCACTAGTATTACTTCTATTCTATCGATTGAGCACAAGAAATCACCCAGTCAACTGTTTCAACTCCAAAATAAAGTGATTGGAAATTGGTAATTTAGCCAATTTAACTCAAAGTTCAAAATATTCCAATTTCAAAATAGGGTGCAGAATAAACAATGCAGGCATTCCTGGCACTAAACTAACATTTCCTCTGTTCATTAGTTACGTTTTCAGTCTTTACAAATGAATTCCATTTTGATTTTTTATTCACAAAATGAATTTTTATTCAAACCAAAAAATGGAAGATGTACTGTTATGCAATATTATAATAATTGTACAAATAATATCACCACATTTGTGAACGTATATTAGACCCACCAGCTGGCGCGTATTAGATGTGTGAGGTCATTTGTTTACTCTTGAACATTGGCAAAAAATTAACATTTCCGCTACTTTGAGCTCAGTTTCAAGCCATTTCCATTACTAAAACCAATCAAAATCATCTCTATATCTGTAATATATCTTCCATTCTATCAAATGAGACCAAGAGATCGCAAATATAACTATAAAAAGTATACGAAAAAACTCTGCAAAGTCGCTGTTTTAATAAAAAATTACGGTTTCAGTTTTTTTTCTCTCATTATTTACTGTGTGCTGCAGGATTTGTTTTATATGGTGCACACTTACCACATAGATGTATTCTCTCATATCTAGGCCCAAATTTACCGCTCAAAGCTTATCTGAGTGAGCTGAGCTCATGACGTAGAACTACGGTTTGGACCCAGAACTCAAAGCTGTAGAACTATGGCACGGACCCTGAAAGGGTTAAATAAAGTGAAGTTGTGGGCTTTTTCCTTACAGCCATATTCAACCATCCTGTCATGCATTGGACCAGTACATTTCTCAGCAGTCTAGTTAAATTTCCTTACTTCTTGGCTTTAACCATGGTCTGCACAACTAGCCTCCTGGGAGTCCACCACCATTCAACAGCTGGATCTTCCATTTTTATGGTTCTGGTGGAACAGTGCCAGGTGGAATTCCAAGGGGTCCCAGCTACAGAATACTTAATTTTGATTAGGAAAAGCATTTCTGCTTAACCCTTTGACTGTTTCGGTCGTATATATACGTCTTACGAGCCAATGTTTCCAACGTATTAATACGCATAAATTCTAGCGGCCTCAAATCAAGCAGGAGAAAGCTTGTAGGCCCACATGTGAGAGAATGGGTCTGTGTGGTCAGTGTGTGCAGTATAAAAAAAAAACGGGCAGCCAGTGGTGCATTTTGGGAACGCCATTTCAGTAGTCCTTGTTCAGCATGCCTAGCGGTAAGAATTATCTGACTCCTTGGCGCATCTGGGACTCTTCTCTTCTTCAGTGATAGCTCTTAACACAGATGGAAGTGTTTTTGAAGATAAATTTCATGGTTTTGAGGAGTTTGTGACCAAAAGCAATGCCCAGGATACCAGAAGGAAGGAAGGAAGAAAGAAAGAAAGAAAGGACGGAAAGAAGAGATGAGAGGAAGGAAGGAAGGAAAGAAGAGATGAGAGGAAGGAAGGAAGGAAGGAAAGAAGAGATGAGATGAAGGAAGGAAAGAAGAGATGAGAGGAAGGAAGGAAAGAAGAAGTAAGGAAGGAGGAAAGGAAGGAAGGAAGGAAGGAATTAAGAAAGGAAGAAAGAGAGAAAGGAAGGAAGGAAGAGATGAGAGGAAGGAAGGAACAAAAGAAGTAAGAAAGGAAAGAAGGAAGGAATGAAGGAAGAAAGGAAGGCAGGAAGGAAGAGATGAGAGGAAGGAAGGAAGGAAATAAGTAGGAAAGGAAGGAAGAAAGAAAGGAATGAAGGAAGAAAGGAAGCTAGGAAGGTAGGTAGGAAAGGAAGGAAGGTTGTGGGGGAGAAGACATGCTACCCCATTTGTGTTGACAGATTGACAGGCAGTGAGGGTGGTGAGTGATGGTATAATATGCCATTTTGACAGCTGCCTTACCCTGACTCAGCAAATTTAGATGTCCACACACAGACACAGCTTGGAGCTTTGAAGTGCTAATATGAGTTGATGGAAAGTATCCAGTCATTATATATGTGTATATATATTATAAAACAATAGTAATAAATAATTTTTTTTATTGTTGGTTGGTGTAAACAAATCTTGTAAACAATATAATGATACTAATGTTTGTGTGATTATTGTGTTGCATACAACGAGTGTATTTATATATAGTGGTCCCTCGGTTTTCGCCGAAAATTCGTTTCAGAATGCTGCTCAAGTGCTATTACCGAACGAATTTACTTCCTTAAGAAATAATGTCACGTAGGTTAGTCTATTTCAGACCCCAAAAAATACACTTGCAACAGCACTTACGAAAATACACTTACATAAATGTTCGAGTTTGGAGATGCACGAAAACCGAGGGACCACTGTACATTGCACCCTACTTTGGTCTCACAGGCCACATAAGTTACGTAAAAAAATAAAATAGTGAAAAAAACAAGAAACCTACGAAAGGAAGTAAACCAAAGTTTACCGGGTGAGCAGCATTCGCGGCTCATTTTTTGCCAACTTTACGCCTCTATATCTCCGTAAGTACTGATCGCAAATTTTTTTTTTTGGGGATTTAAACAATCTGAAAAATAATCTTAACATTTTGATAAGAAAAAATAATTTGTTTTTTTTTTCAAATATTTTGCGACAACAGAAGATACCTCAGGATTTGGTGTTGCGACAGTCAAAGGGTTAAGGGTCCCAGCTGTTATGTTTAGAATACTGACTGTTGGACTCCAAGCAGACATCAACCAAATCTTTAAATGGGCTGCAGAAAACAATATGAAGTTCAGTGATGAGAAATTTCAATTACTCAGATATGGAAAATAGGAGGAAAATAAAATCTCATCGGAGTACAAAACAAATTCCAACCACTCAATAGAGTGAAAAACTAATGTCAAAGACCTGGGAGTGATCATGTCAGAGGATCTCACCTTCAAGGACCATAACACCGTAGCAATCGCATCTGCTAGAAAAATGACAGGATGGATAATGAGAACCTTCAAAACCAGGGATTCCAAGCCCATGTTGACACTTTTCAGGTCGCTTGTTCTATCTAGGCTGGAATATTGCTGCACACTAACTGCACCTTTCAAGGCAGGTGAAATTGATGACCTAGAAAATGTGCAGAGAACCTTCACGGCATGCATAACTGCGATAAACCACCTCAGTTACTGGGAACGCTTGAAGTTCCTAAACCTGTACTCCCTAGAACGCAGGTGGGAGAGATACATTATTATATACACGTGGAAAATTCTCGAGGGATTAGTACCAAACTTGCACACGAGAGTCACTCCCTACGAAAGCAAAAGACTTGGCAGGCGATGTGACATCCCCCCAATGAAAAGCAGGGGTGCCACTAGCAAGTTGAGAGACAACACAATAAGTGTCAGGGGCCCAAGACTGTTCAACTACCTCCCATCATACATCAGGGGGATTACCAACAAACTCCTGGCTGTCTTCAAGCAGGCATTGGACAGGCACCTAAAGTCGGTACCTGACCAGCCAGGCTGTGGTTCGTACATTGGACTGCGTGCGACCAGCAATAACAACCTGTTTGATCAGGCGCTGATCCAACATGAGGCCTGGTCACAGACTGGGCCGCAGGGGCGTTGACCCCTGAAAAACTCTCCAGGTATACTCCAGGTATTAGTTGCTAGTTTCTCAGCTGACATCAGATATAACCAGAAAACCAATTTGTAAGTTGAAGGTTATGTTGTAGGTTGGTGGGTCACATTTTAATCATGATGTCTGTGTCCTGCAAAAATAGGTAATTGTGTTTTTTTTTCTTCTTTGCGTTACATTTTCTTGATGTGCAGTGACATACGTATCTGTAAAAAAAAAACTTCATGAGATAGCTTTACCTTCTTCATTTTTATTTTATTTTTACCTCTTTAAAGGGAAGGTTTATCACCTTAGGGTCCTTATAATCTCATGATCTGGTTTCTTGCATAAGTTTTTTAGGTTTTTGTTTATATGTAATGTCCTTTGCTCTATGTAAACCATTTTCAGCTAAATAAGTAAGTGTTACTCTACAGTATGTATATAGTTCATCCTACCATAATTCATTCATAGTCAAGTTTTATTCATAAGGACCTAACATTGTATATTCATGTGTTTGTAGATATCAAGAGGATAAGAAAGGCCCAGAGGTTCCTGCACTCTTCCTCTTGGAATGCACCAACACCCTCCTCTCTCACCTCTCTCACCCAGAAAATTTAGCCCATTTGCATAAACCCTCTGAATCTATGTCTTCTTCAGGTAATTATTATTATTATTATTACAGTAGTATTATTATATTATTATTATTATTATTGCTAGGTAGTAGGTTGGTAGACAGCAACCGCCCAGGGAGGTACTAC
Organism: Cherax destructor; assembly: GCA_009830355.1. Taxonomy (NCBI): domain Eukaryota; kingdom Metazoa; phylum Arthropoda; class Malacostraca; order Decapoda; family Parastacidae; genus Cherax; species Cherax destructor. The sequence goes on along the minus strand of WNWK01010360.1, from coordinate 22,617 downwards.
CATCCTGCTAAGTGAGTGTAAAACGGAAGCCTGTAATTGTTTTACATAATGGTAGGATTGCTTGTGTTTTTTTTCTGTCTCGTAAACATGCAAGATTTTAGGTACGTCTTGCTGCTTGCACTTGGATCACGCTACACTTGCATGTACAAGCATATGTATACACACCCCTCTGGGTTTTCTTCTATTTTCTTACTAGTTCTTGTTCTTGTTTATTTCTTCTTATCTCCATGGGGAACTGGAACAAAATTCTTCCTCTGTAAGCCATGCGTGTCGTAAGAGGCGACTAAAATGCCAGGAGCAAGGGGCTAGTAACCCCTTCTCCTGTATATATTATTAAATTTAAAAGGAGAAACTTTCATTTTTGCTTTTGAGCCTCCCTGCCTTGGTGGGATGCAGCCAGCTTGTTGAAAGAAAGAAGATTATTACATTATGGGGAATCAAATACAAAATGGGAGTTGACTTAGTTACCTTTTGCTGATGATACTGTACTTTTGGGGGATTCTAAAGAAAAGTTGCAAAGGTTAGTGTATGAGTTAGGGAGGGTGTGTAAAGGTAGAAAGTTGAAAGTGAACATAGATAAGAGTAAGGTGATGAGCAAGATATGAGTGTGGGGGAGGTGCATGAGGCATTATGTAGAATGAAAGGGGGTAAAGCAGCTGGAACTGACAGGATCATGACAGAAATGTTAAAAGCAGGGATGGGGGGGATATAGTGTTGGAGTGGTTGATATTTTTGTTTAATAAATGTATGAAAGAGGGGAAGGTACCTAGGGATTGGCAGAGAGCATGTATAGTTCCTTTATATAAAGGAAAAGGGGATAAAATAGATTGTAAGAATTATAGAGGAATAAGTTTACCGAGTATACCAGGTAAAGTGTATGGTAGGGTTATTATTGAAAGAATTAGAGGTAAGACAGAGAGTAGGATCGCAGATGAGCAAAGAGGCGTTAGAGTGTGTAGGGGATGTGTAGATCAAGTGTTTACATTGAAGCATATATGTGAACAGTATTTAGATAAAGGTAGGGAAGTTTTCATTGCATTTATGGATTTAGAAAAGGCATATGATAGAGTGAATAGGGGAGCAATGTGGCAAATGTTGCAAGTGTATGGAATAGGTAGTAAGATACTGAATGCTGTAAAGAGTTTTTATGAGGATACTGAGGCTCAGGTTAGGGTGTGTAGGAGAGAGCGAGATTACTTCCCGGTAAAAGTAGGTTTTAGACAGGGATGTGTAATGTCTCCATGGTTGTTTAACCCTTTCAGGGTTGCAAGGCCCTCTCCGAATCTCGTTCTCAGGGTCGCAGAATTTAAAAAAAAAAAATATTTTTTCTTATGAAATGATAGTTTTTTTTTTTCTAAATCTAATTGCTAAAAAAATTTTTTTTGCGATCAATACTTACGGAGATATAGAGGCTTGAAGTTGACAGAAAGTGAACCGCTTACGGCGGTGTGTAGGAAGGATGGAGCAGGATAGGTTGACAAAGAGGCTGTATAAATCTGGGAATGGAAAGAGGTGTAAGGAGGATGTCAGGAAGTGTTAGAGGGAGTGGCAAAAGAGGTTTTGAGCGATAGGGGCTTGAGTACCTAGAAAGCATGTGGGAATATAGCAGAGTGAATGGAGACAATTGGTTTTTGGATTGTACATACTGTTGGAGTGTGAGCAAGGCAATGTTCATGAAGGTATCCAGGGAAATTGGTTAGCTAGACTTGAGTTTGGGGTAGGAAGTATGGTGAATACACTTTGAAGGATGGACATGAATGTTGCAGTTCAGAGGTTCATTTGAACCGCGATGTCTGCATACTGTACTTCTGGCAAGAGAGCTATTAAATGAGTGATGGTAAATGTAGTTTCCTTCTTTGAGCTACTTCACCTTGGAGGAAGATGTACCTTAATAACAAACTTGGTCCATAGTAATGACACCAGACTCATGAAATATAAGTTGATTTGTAAGAACTTCAATTTGCCCTTCCTGGGTACTACTCCATGATTCCCAACTCTTTTTATATAATTTTTACTTGCACTTTTCATGTTTCCCACTCAGCATTTATAGTATGCTCAGTATTTTGTCTTTTTATCTATTCAATAACTAGTTACAAGTCTCTGTCATCTTCCTTATTTTTTCCCCATTCATGGAATCATTATCTATTTTTAGCTACTGAGGCAGAGTTAAGCTCAGGGTGTCCCATCTTTGGTATCAATCTAATATTATTATTGTTTATAAATTTCCAGTGGTTAGAGCACTTACTATGTCATCTTTTAACCTATTCTATTACTTGACCACTCTGTTTGCAAAATAACTTTTTAGTATTGTTTCAGCACCTTTTCTTCCTTAGTTTATAGCTATGATTTATTGTTCAGCCTATTGGTGTTGGGAAATCTTCCTTATTAATTCTTTCATATCCTTTTACAATCCCACATATATGTAGTTATCATGTCTTCATTTTGCTTCCTGCCAGCCAAAGATGGAACCTCTAAGGCTTCAGCATTTCTTTGTAACTCGTAATCATTACCTCATCTTTAGACTTTTTGTAGGTTGTCTATTGTTCACATTTTTTTAGTTGGAGGCATGATACAACCACTTGATATTTCAGCTTGGTCATAAATACATATACAGTGGACCCCCGCCTAACGAGCAAAATTCATTCCAGAAGCCTGCTCAAGTGCCATTACCGAACGAATTTACTTCCTTAAGAGATAATGTCACGTAGGTTAGTCTATTTCAGACTCCAAAAAATACACTTCCACAAGCACTTACAATATTATACTTACATAATTGTACGATTTCCGGGGTGCTCGTTAGGCGGGGGTCCACTGTACACTCAAGCACATTCTTTTCATTTTGCAGTTCATTTGCTTTTAAGAGCTGACAATAACGTCTTTTCTAGTGCTGCCATCACCTGCATATTGCTCCACACTTCTCGTTGGTGCACTTTGGCAACGGTTGTGTCCAGCTCTAGTAGCCCTGCTTGGATCTCCTGTATCCCAGCGACTGGCTAGAGCTTCAGGCAGAGCTGAGGGTCAGATGGGAAGAGGCTCAGGTTGTTTAGCTCACCCAGGTCCACTATTCAACAACCAGCAAGCCAGGGCTATTTACAAGTAAGTTCTATGTAGGGTGCCATTGAAATAGTCAAAATAAAATATAATCATGTTTAATATGTTATCTTTATATGCTCTCTAGAATATCTTTACAGCTGGAAAGCAGCATATCAGTTAAAGCAAATTGTAAGAAATTTCTTCAGTGATGTACTGTACTAAGTTTATAAATATTTTAGTATATATAAAATTAATATACTTTATAAATTATAATTATTTATAAAATTCTGTGATACTAGTGTTGCGTGTGGGCTGGTAGTGACTATGGGCAGTGTGGGAGAGATGAGACCTGTCTTGGAGAGTCTTTTCTACCGCATGTTGCTTTACCCGCCGCCTCAGTGTCGTCAAGATGCTCTCAAGGCTATAACTGAGGTATGTAGTAACCTCCTTTATAAACTGTGTGCTCATCAACCCTTTCAGGGTCCAGAGGCCAAATTTCAATGTGTGCGCCAGTGTCCAAGAAACTTTGAAACAAAAAATTTTTTATTTTACAGAATTAAAGATAATAATTTTGTGAAGGTAATGAAACAAAAAAAAAATTCCCGATCAGTAGTTACCGAGATATAGAGGCGTGAAGTTGACCCTCAATGACTGGGTGGCGGCATCATCGGCGACTTCCGTAAAGTTGCATTTTTTTATTTTACGTTTTTCTTTTTTCTTTTCATTTCTAATATTTTTTTCCAGTAACTTTTGTGGCCTGTGAGACCAATATAATGTATAATTTATAATTGTACACTCATTGTATTCAACACAATAACTGCACTAATTTGTTAATCATTATTTTTTTTTTTTTTCTTCAACAAGTCGGCTTTCTCCCACCGAGGCAGGGTGACCCAAAAAGAAAGAAAATCCCCAAAAAGAAAATACTTTCATCATCATTCAACACTTTCACCACACTCATACATAATCACTGTCTTTGCAGAGGCGCTCAGATACGACAGCTGAGAATAGTCCCTCCCAGCTGTCACTATCCCAGACCTCTCCTTTAAAGTGCAGGCATTGTACTTCCCATTTCCAGGACTCAAGTCCAACTAAATCAATTAACTGGTTTCCCTGAATCCCTTCACAAAATGTTACCCTGCTCACACTCCAACAGATCGTCATGTCCCAAAAACCATGCGTCTCCATTCACTCCTATCTAACACGCTCACACATGCTTGCTGGAAGTCCAAGCCCCTCGCCGACAAAACCTCCTTTAACCCCTCCCTCCAACCTTTTCTAGGATGACCCCTACCCCGCCTTCCTTCCCCTACAGATTTATACGCTCTCCAAGTCATTCTACTTTGATCCATTCTCTCTAAATGACCAAACCACCTCAACAACCCCTCTTCAGCCCTCTGACAAATACTTTTAGTACAGTAGACCCTCATTTAGCATGACTTTATGTTGCGCGTTTTGGGTATTACGCGATTGAAGAATTGCGGCACATTTTTATCTAACACGACGTAAACCTTATATTACGCGATTCGCTGGAGGGGAAAAATTTTGAGCGTGCGGTCGCCTGCGGTAGGTTAAACCATTGAGTCAGTGGGGGTCCTACTAAGGGTGGCTATGATCCACAACAAGTGTTTAATGCTGACAAGACAAGTGTTTTCTGGAAGAAAATGCCAACATGAACTTATATCAGTCAGCAAGAGAAAAGTGCACCGGGCTTCAAGACAGCAAAGGATCGCTTCACCTTGCTCCTTTGTGGTAATGCATCAGGTGATTTCAAGTGTAAGCCCACGGTTATTTACCACTCTAAGAATCCTCATCCTTTGAGGAAAAGGGAATTTGTTTTTCCTTCCCACAAACTGTAAGTTTATTCAGGTATAGAGATAGTTACATTGATTATCATACATAGCAGCATATGTGTAGAGAACCTAGGATAACCCAAAGTGTTATCCTAGATAACCCAAAGTGTTATCCTAGAGAACCTAGGATAACCCAAAGTTTGGGTTATCCTAGGTTCTCTACACATATGCTGCTATGTATGATAATCTTTGTAACTGTATCTGTGTATACCTGAATAAACTTACTTACAGTTTGCAGGAAGAAAAAACAAATAACCATTCCCTCAAGCGGCCGGTGCTAATGTTGTGGAACAACTGGGAAGACCACCCACCTTCCCAGGCTACCCCCCAACAACACCCCACCATCCCAGCATTCGTATTCCATACGCATCAAGCCAGCTGTTTGTGAAGAAGAGAGAGTGAATTGTGTTTTGATCTTTAAATTAATATATCTTGTATTTGCCAAGCAATCATGTCACCCAGTAGGCATACCAGTGTTGCTCAAAGTGGCAAGAAAAGCTATAAGCATTTATTAAGTCTATTAGACAAGACATAATCTGTGGCTGTAATGAAGTGTTACTTTGTACACATAAAAAGATGTAAACATAAGTTTGTGTGACTAACTTACTGACTGACTGGACTGACTTACTGAATGACTTGACTGACTGAATGACTTGACTGACTGAATGACTTGACTGACTGAATGACTTGACTGACTGAATGACTTGACTGACTGAATGACTTGACTGACTGAATGACTTGACTGACTGAATGACTTGACTGACTGAATGACTTGACTGACTGAATGACTTGACTGACTGACTTACTGAATGTCCTGACTGACTTACTGAATGTCTTGACTGACTTACTGAATGTTTTGACTGACTTACTGAATGACTTGACTGACTTACTGAATGACTTGACTGACTGACTTAAATGACTTGACTGACTGACTTAATGAATGACTTGACTGACTTACTGAATGACTTGACTGACTGACTTACTGAATGACTTGACTGACTGAATTACTGAATGACTTGACTGACTGACTTACTGAATGACTTGACTGACTGACTTACTGAATGATTTGACTGACTGACTTACTGAATGACTTGACTGACTGACTTACTGAATGACTTGACTGACTGACTTACTGAATGACTTGACTGACTGACTTACTGAATGACTTGACTGACTGACTTACTGAATGACTTGACTGACTGACTTACTGAATGACTTGACTGACTTACTGAATGTCCTGACTGACTTACTGAATGACTTGACTGACTTACTGAATGACTTGACTGACTTACTGAATGACTTGACTGACTTACTGAATGACTTCACTGACTTACTGAATGACTTCACTGACTGACTTACTGAATGACTTGACTGACTGACTTACTGAATGATACTGAATGACTTAACTGACTTACTGAATGGACTGACTTACTGAATGACTTTATTAAAGTTAGAGACACTCAGTGCAACCATCGACTTCAGTTCCAGAATCTCTACTATCCACCTCAGCCCAGTAGGGCCACAGCATAACTCTCCACTCTCTTCACAATCATCCACAAACACCAGCACCCACAATTTAAGGTAAATACTATTATTTCTATTACATTTGTAGTCTTAAGCAGTAAAAACAACATAATACATCACGATAATGAACTACAATTACATATTCTCTTTTATATTTGTAAGATCTGTTGGTCAAAAAAAAACTTGTTTGGCTTTTTGTGGACTCAGGAACGTAACCCTATTTTTCCCATAAGTTCTTTTAAATATCTAACACGATTTTAGCTAACACGATGTTCTCAGGAACGTAACTACCGTGCTAAATGAGGGCCTACTGTAACTCCACACCTCCCAATTTCCACATTCCGAATTTTCTGCATAATATTTACACCACACATTGCCCTTAGACAAGACATCTCCACTGCCTCCAGCCTCCTCCTCGCTGCAGCATTTGCAACCCATGCTTCACACCCATATAAGAGTGTTGGTACCACTATACTTTCGTACATTCCCTTCTTTGCCTCCATAGATAACGTTTTTTGTCTCCACATATACCTCAACGCACCATTCGCCTTTTTTCCTTCATCAATTCTATGGTTAACCTCATTATTCATAAACCCATCCGCTGACACGTCAACTCCCAAATATCTGAAAACATTTACTTCTTCCATAATCCCTCTCTCCAATGTGATATCCAATTTTTCTTTATTTAAATCGTTTGATACCCTCATCACCTTACTCTTATCTATGTTCACTTTCAACTTTCTACCTTTACACACTCTCCCAAACTCGTCCACTAACCTTTGCAACTTTTCTTTAGAATCTCCCATAAGCACAGTATCATCAGCAAAAAGTAACTGTGCCAACTCTCATTTTGCATTTAATTCCCCATAATTTAATCCCACCCCTATCCCCAACACCCTTCTTTTACAACCCCATCTATAAATATATTAAACAACCATGGTGACATTACACATCCCTGTCTAAGACCTACTTTTACCGGGAAGTAATCTCCCTCTCTCCTACACACCCTAACCTGTGCCTCACTATCCTCATAAAAACTCTTTACAGCCTTCAGTAACTTACTACCTATTCCATACACTTGCAACATTTGCCACATTGCTCCCCTATCCACTCTATCATATGCCTTTTCTAAATCCATAAATGCAAGAAAAACTTCTTTACCTTTATCTAAATACTGTTCACATATATGCTTCACTGTAAACACTTGATCTACACATCCCCTACCCACTCTAAAGCCTCCTTGCTCATCTGCAATCCTACTCTCTGTCTTACCTCTAATTCTTTCAATAATAACCCTGCCATACACTTTACCTGGTATACTCAGTAAACTTATTCCCCTATAATTTTTACTCTCTCTTTTATCCCCCTTCCCTTTATATAAAGGAACTATACATGCTTTCTGCCAATCCCTAGGTACCTTCTCCTCTTTCATACATTTTTTAAACAAAAATACCAACCACTCCAGCACTATATCCCCCCTGCTTTTAACAGTTCTGTCATGATTCCGTCAATTCCAGCTGCTTTACCTCCTTTCATTTTACGTAATGCCTCACGCACCTTCCCCACACTCACATCCTGCTCTTCTTCACTCCTAAACGATGTTGTACCTCCCTGGCCAGTACATGAAATTACCGCCTCCCTTTTTTCATCGACATTTAAAAGTTCCTCAAAATATTCCCGTTATCTACCCAATACCTCCAGCTCCCCATCTACTAACTCTCCTACTCTGTTTTTAACTGACAAATCCATTCGTTCCCTAGGCTTTCTTACCTTGTTTATCTCACTCCAAAATTTTTTCTTGTTTTCAGCAAAATTTCTTGACAGAGCCTCTCCCATTCTTTCATCTGCTCTTCTTTTTGCACTATCTCACCACTCTCTTCACCTTTCTTTTACTCTCCATATACTCTGCTCTTCTATTAACACTTCTGTTTTGTAAAAACCTCTCATAAGCTACCTTTTTCTCTTTTATCACACCCTTTACTTCTTCATTCCACCACTCACTCCTCTTTCCTCCTGCACCCACCCTCCTATAGCCACAAACTTCTGCCCCACATTCTAATACAGTGGTACCCCGGTTTACGATGGTCCCCAAACTCACCCTTTTATGTAAGTTTATTTTTTTAAATGCTTTTGTAAGTGTAATTTTGGGGGTCTAAAAGGACTAGTCTATTTTACAACATTTCTTAAGGAGATAAATTCGTTTGGTAATGGCACTTGAACAGCATTCTGGAATGAAAAAATATCGTAAACCGGGGTACCACTGTACTGCATTTTTAAAACTATCCCAACTCTCTTCAACCCCCCACTACTCATACTTGCACTAGCCCACGTTTCTGCCAATAGTTGTTCTCTACACATATGCTGCTATGTATGATAATGTATGTAAATGTATTTGTGTATACCTGAATAAACTTACTTACTTACTTACTTATATCTCACCCTAACTTCCTCCTCCCTTAGTTTATACACTTTTACCTCTCTCTTACTTGCTGTTGCCATTTTCTTTTTGTCCCATCTACATTTTACTCTAACTGTAACTACAACCAAATAATGATCTGATATATCCGTTGCCCTTCTATAAACATGTACATCCTGAAGCCTACCCATCAACCTTTTATCCAATAATACATAATCCAACAAACTACTTTCCTTACGTGCTATATCATACCTTGTATATTTATTTATCCTCTTTTTCATAAAATATGTATTACTTATTACAAAACCTCTTTCTACACATAGCTCAATTAATGGTTCCCCATTTACATTTACCCCTGGCACCCCAAATTTACCTACTACTCCCTCCACAACATTTTTACCCACTTTAGCATTAAGATCCCCAACCACAATTACTCTCTCACTTGGTTCAAAACTCCCCACACACTCACTCAACATTTCCCAAAATCTCTCTCTCTCCTCTACACTTCTCTCTTCTCCAGGTGCATAAACACTTACTATAACCCACTTTTCACATCCAACCTTTATTTTACTCCACATAATCCTTGAATTTATACATTTATATTCCCTCTTTACCTGCCATAACTGATTATTCAACATTATTGCCACTCCTTCATTAGCTCTAACTCTATTTGAAACCCCTGACCTAATCCCATTTATTTCTCCCCACTGAAACTCTCCTACTCCCTTCAGCTTTGTCTCACCTGACATTCAGCTTCTTTTCATTCATAACATCTACAATCATCTCTTTCTTATCATTCGCACAACATCCACGCACATTCAAACATCCCACTTTGACGGTTTTCTTCTTTTTCTTTTTAGTAAGCTATACAGGAAAAGGGGTTACTAGCCCATTGTTCCCGGCATTTTAGTTGACTTTTACAACACGCATGGCTTACGGAGGAAAGATTCTTATTCCACTTCCCCATGGATATGAAAGGAAAAACAATAAGAACAAGAACTATTAAGATAAAATCAAAGAAAACTCAGATGAGTGTGTATACATAAACGTGTACATGTTTGCATAGCGTGACCTAAGTGTAAGTAGAAGTAGCAAGACGTACCTGAAATCTTGCATGTTTGTGAAACAGAAAAAAGACACCAGCAATCCTACCATCATGTAAAACAGTTTCAGGTTTCTGTTTCACAGTCACCTGGCAAGATGGTAGTCACATGGTCCACCTGCCACAATTAACATTCTTTTCCTCAACATTTCTTTAACCTCCCAGTGTCTTGACACACTGTAATCATAGAGTATGATGGTTGCATAACTTTAAAATATAACCCTTACCTTTGGCACACATATTCTGCCCAGAAAGATAAGAAAAGACCAGTGCATCCTACCAGCTTGAAGACATTCAGGAGAGAGAGAGAGGGAGGGGCTTAGCTAGGCTCCTCCCACTCAAACAAACAAAAGAAATTCAACAAGCACAACAAACAAAAGAATGTCAACAAGCACAATTCCCTAGCTACCACAATAATTGTTTTTCTCATACACCTTATACAGTGGACCCCCGAGTTTCGTAAAAACTTCACTCCTGAAGTCTGCTCAAGTGCCATTACCGAACGAATTTACTCCCTTAAGGAAAAATTTCACGTAGGTTAGTCTATTTCAGACCCCCAAAAATACACTTCCACAAGAACTTACAAAATTATACTTACATAATTGCACGATTTCCGGGGTATTCGTTAACCGAGGGTCCACTGTACTTTTACAAAAGAAATACAACTTTATAACTATTTATTTAAATGTGTGTGTATACTATAACCTATTATATTCAGAAAATCAGGTTGATTCAGCTTCTTTTTAAGTCTTAACCTGTAAACGGTCCAAACGTATATATACGTCAGTACTGCTACTGCCCCAAACGTATATTTACGTTTTATTTTTCCTGCCTCCAAATTTGGCACCATTGGCCTGAGATGCCTGGTCAGCATAAAATGAGTCTTAGCCTTTGGTGTGCACTGTATTAAAAAAATCTGGGGCCACTTAGTACCTTGTGGGAGCACCAGTTCAATTGAGCGCCAGCTAGAGCAAACAGCGCGGCAAACACCAGGGATTCACTGATTTCATGTAGTATTAACTCTCCCATTTTAAGTGGAAAGTGATGTTGACCCCGAGTTTAGGGGCTTTGAGGTGGTTGTGGCCATAAGTGGTCGAGGAAATATCAAAAACCTTGATAATAACCCATGTGCAACATTTGTGCAACATCCTTTCAGAATGTCTTATAACCTATGCCTGTCTGTCTCTGTCTGTCTGTCTCTGTCTGTTTGTCTCTGTCTGTCTCTGTCTATCTGTCTTTGTTTATCTGTCTCTGTATCTGTCTATCTCTTTCTATCTGACTCTGTCTATCTCTTTCTATCTGACTCTGTCTATCTCCATCTCACAGGTACACAAATACAATTATATATAGTGTAAATTACCTAGGATAACCCAAAAAATCCAGACAAAGTGTAGACAGCCTTGCTGTCTGCATAGACAGCCCATGCTGTCTGCCAGCTGAGTTCATATTTCGTGCCATGCTAGTTTCCATAGTTTACGCCAGAGGGCAAGCCTGGTAGGCATACCCACGTCTACCAGACCCGCCCTGGCCCGCTCTCACTTGGCGCCCAACCCTCAGTCAGTCAACAGGCCTAACTCGTCTCCCTCTCGCAAGGCGCATGGCCCTGGGCCATGGCCACAGACACGCAGCCTGTGAACTCGCACCTTTATACAAATAAAGTAAGAAGCCTCCGAAGCCTTATCATTGCATACCCGCTCTCCACAACGCCAAATAACACATCGTTATAAATGGTGACAGCGGTGCCTCGCAGCAGTTGTGTTTGCCCGCGAGGGGAGGAAGAGGACTGAAGTTTGTCTTTCAATTCATCAGCCTACACAAGAAGCATCCGTCTCTCAACGAGTTATCCTGATGTCGTGTCTGCAAATCTCAGCATCCAGACGCAGGTACAAGCAGGATTCAGGCCGAAATTTGTCTAATTCTCCGAGAAATGGCATCACTGACTTCACGCCACAGCGTCCCATGCTGTTTCTCAGTCACGTGCTCAGCCTTGCCAGCATGTTCTGCTGTTGTTGTTCAGCTCAGCACAACTATTTCAGCACTTCAGAGGTGAGTTTGTGGTGATTTCCCAGTGTGAGCGTGTCTCCTCGTGTATTGTGGGTGAGGGAGGTAGGCGCGCGGCCCTGTCTCTCACCATACACACCCGCCCTAGTGTACGCCGCCACACACCATACACCACTCACTGCCCACTCCCTCTATGCTGTTTTCTGTGAATTTCCTTGTGAATTCTTGCCAGAACTGTGTATTCGAGTGTCGAGGCCACTCGAAGCCACGTGGATCTACAAGCCACGTGGATCTACAAGCCACATGGATCAGCAAGCCACGTGGATCTACAAGCCACGTGGATCAGCAAGTCACGTGTAGTGGTCTGCTGGCGCATCAACCCATGACGTCACGATGCTGCCTGACTCCACTGACGTCACCACTATGCTGCTGACGTCACGATGCTGCCGACTCCACGATGTCACTCCACTGATGTCACTTCGCGATGTCACCCCATGACATCCATCATCATGTCACTCCAGAACGTCACTTCGCGACGTCACCCACGATGCTGCCTGACGTCACTCGCGATGTCTCCCCATGACATCACCTTACAACGTCACGCCTGACATCACCCATATGATGTCCCGAGTGTTCTATTTTCACAGTGAGCATTTTATTTTCATTATTGTCGAGAAGTTTGAGAGAAGATATAAGTCGAGTGTTCATTATTTCTCTCAGCCATTGTTCTCACATGTTCGAGTATTGCTTAGTGACGATTTTTATACAGAAAAGCGTCATTTTCTAGTAAGCTATATTGTACCACATGTGCAGTATGTGTGCAGTTTCTCGTGTGTCTTATGTAGCACCTGTGTGTTACTTTGTCACTCGGTGTGACCAGCGCCCCGCGCGCTTGACAGCTGACATTTGTCAGTCCAGGCGTCAGTTACGAGCGTCCGAGCGCCCTGTACAGAAAGCTCTTATTGTTCGCCGCTTGTAGATGCCTTTGCTGAATCGTACCTGCGACGATTCTCCCATCGAGACCGTTCCACTTCACCTCCAGACCGTCAGTCCAGTTATTGCAGATGACCAGTCTGGGGATGCTTACACTGCCCTCTGCTGTAACTTCTACTGTCGAGAGATGACACTCGCCAAGCCGCAGTTAAGCCTGTTGGCAGGCGACTGTCAGCCTCGTGTCACAGCTTCAGTGAGTAGCCTGCACAAAGATGATGTCACTTTGACTGCTAGCCCACTCAGTGCAGTATGGTGTATGCTGTTACGACCTCCAGATGTTTTGCCGAGTCGTCCCTGTCACGACTCACTCTACACTCGCCAGCAGCGACAGTACCAGTCGAGGAATGTCCTCCTGAGTCGCTTGCCAGTCCTGTCCTGTTGCGACTACTGACGACGCCTCACTCGAGGGCACCAGCAGTTGTGCCCCAGTTGAGTGAACCCTGCAGTGACTACTACGATGTCTGCTTCACCTCCCAGAGGAGACCGTACCCTGTTACGTCACAGCTCAGCCACAGCTGTCTCCCGTGTTGCAGTATGTGTCCAGACGCAGGAAGGCGTGCAGTGCTGCATCGACGCTCACTGCCTTAGACCACGAAGCACACCGTTTTTTTCTTCCCTCTCTGGAGGAAGTTTTTTTCTATGTCTATATGTTTATGTATACAGTGGACCCCCGGTGTTCGTCCATTTTTCGTAACAGAATGCTGTTCAAGTGCCATTACCAACCGAATTTATTCCCTTAAGAAATAATGTAACATAGACTAGTCCTTTTAGACCCCCAAGACTACACTTATAAAAGCATTTAAAAAAATAAACTTACATAAAAGGGCCTGTTTTGAGCAGGACGAACACCGGGGGTCCACTGTATATGTTTTTTCTTTCGTGAGACCCAAGTTTTTTTTAATGCCATTCATGGTCGGGACGACCATGGGTGCGTGGCCGAGCGATGTAGACAGCCTTGCTGTCTGCATAGACAGCCTTGCTGTCTGCATAGACAGCCCATGCTGTCTGCCAGCTGAGTTCATATTTCGTGCCATGCTAGTTTCCATAGTTTACGCCAGAGGGCAAGCCTGGTAGGCGTACCCACGTCTACCAGACCCGCCCTGGCCCGCTCTCACTTGGCGCCCAACCTTCAGTCAGTCAACAGGCCTAACTCGTCTCCCTCTCGCAAGGCGCATGGCCCTGGGCCATGGCCACAGACACGCAGCCTGTGAACTCGCACCTTTATACAAATAAAGTAAGAAGCCTCCGAAGCCTTATCATTGCATACCCGCTCTCCACAACGCCAAATAACACATCTTTATAAAAAGTGTTATACTCTGCTTGTAGATATGTGTAAACATGACTGGCAAATACGTATTTACACTTGCTCAGGAACCAGACGTGTTGGTTCAGAAGTGGCTCTCTCTGAGACGGGAGAACTAGACGCTAGACGGACAGACAAATTGACAGAGAGCTTGACAGACAGGCAGATAGACAGAGAGCTTGACAGATAGAGAGCTTGACAGACAGCTTGACAGACAGAGAGCTTGACAGACAGACAGAGAGCTTGACAGACAGAGAGCTTGACAGAAAGACAGAAAGCTTGACAGACAGACAGAGAGCTTGACAGACAGAGAGCTTGACAGAAAGACAGAAAGCTTGACAGACAGACAGAGAGCTTGACAGACAGCTTGACAGACAGAGAGCTTGACAGTCAGAGCTTGACAGACAGAGAGCTTGACAGACAGAGCTTGACAGACAGAGAGCTTGATAGACAGAGCTTGACAGACAGGCAGACAGAGTTTGACAGACAGATATGTTTGTGTAACAGTGAAAACAGAGGTGGATGCCCATCAAATGTCACCCCTTATCTTATCACTGCACCCTCGCATATGCTCATCAAATGTCACCACTTATCTTATCACTGTCAGCAGTGGACTGACTTGTCTTACATCATGCTTCAAGGGAACTCATTATTTTTATTCTTATTCTTATTATTATTCCTATTGTTATTATTCCTATTACAGTATTATTATTTTTATGTACTCCCACGTATCCAAAACATTGCTGGGACCTATAAATACTTTGTATATATTCCTAGACAATAGTAAATGACCAAGGCAGGTGTAAATGCCCACCTGTCAGTGTGTTTGTGGCAATTTGAGTACAATTTCAGTACTTAATATTAGTGTTAGAACAAAGAACTACTATAAATTGTAATTATCAGAACATAAAAAATATATAAAATAATATAAAAATGAGAAAAAAAGGTATATGGGCAACACTTCTGCAAGCGGCAGGACTCGATGTTGCCGTCAGGTGAGCATTCAGTGTCAACTTCTCGGCCTCATCTCGGTAAGTACTGACCCTAATTTTTTTTTATCCTATAACACTGAGAAAAATGTGCTCTTTATTTCTATAAATTTTTTTTTTTTTTTCAAAATATTCGGGGCACTAGGGTAGTGAACGTATATATACGTTTGGACCGTTTACGGGTTAAGGGTGGCCTGACCTCAAGACCTCATCAAGCAAAATTGTGATCAATTCAATATAATTAGGTATTCCTGAGTAATTGCTACTTAAATACAGTGGTACCCCGGTTTACGATATTTTTTCATTCCAGAATGCTGTTCAAGTGCCATTACCAAACGAATTTATCTCCTTAAGAAAAGTTGTAAAATAGACTAGTCCTTTTAGACCCCCAAAATTACACTTACAAAAGCATTTAAAAAAATAAACTTACATAAAAGGGTGAGTTTGGGGACCATCGTAAACCGGGGTACCACTGTATATCATAACACCCCCCACCTCCAGACGAAGTCTCACAAAAACTAGCCGTGTCCCTCATGTGGACAGTTTAAGGGTTAAGGATTGGCTTATGATTATGGGATTCTAGCATATGAGCATATTTTGAACACATGCAGAATATTTAATGGTTGTGAGGAGTATAGATACTGAGAATAAGATTATATTGTTTTTCATATGCTCATTGCAATGAGAATGTGAAATTATAGTTTCATCATATTTGGTTGTTGTTGGGACATGTTAGTGAAGGAAGATGTTTTTTAATGGTAGTTTTGAAGATGCTGGCTCTGGAGATAACTGGCAGGGAGTTAGCATATGAGAGGTTTTTACAAAGTAGAAGTGATGCAAGGAGGGAGGAGTATATGGTGAGAAAAAGAGAGGTTAAGAGAGTGGTAAAGCAGTGTAAAAAGAGAGCAAATGAGAGGGTGGGTGAGATGTTATCAACAAATTTTGTTGAAAATAAGAAAAAGTTTTGGAGTGAGATTAACAAGTTGAGAAAACCTAGAGAACAAATGGATTTGTCAGTTAAAAATAGGAGAGGAGAGTTATTAAATGGAGAGTTAGAGGTATCGGGAAGATGGAGGGAATATTTTGAGGAATTGTTAAATGTTGATGAAGATAGGGAAGCTGGGATTTTGTGTATAGGGCAAGGAGGAATAACATAGGAGTGAGGAAGAACCAGTTGTGAGTGTGGGGGAAGTTCGTGAGGCAGTGAGTAGAATGAAAGGGGGTAAAGCAGCTGGGATTGATGGGATAAAGATAGAAATGTTAAAGGCAGGTGGGGATATAGTTTTAGAGTGGTTAGTGTTTTTATTTAATAAATGTATGGAAGATGGTAAGGTACCTAGGGATTGGCAGAGAGCATGCATAATTCCTTTGTATAAAGGCAAAGGGGACAAAAGAGAATGTAAAAATTATTGGGGAATAAGTCTGTTGAGTATACCTGGTAAAGTGTATGGTAGAGTTATTATTGAAAGAATTAGGAGTAAGATGGAGAGCAGGATAGCGAATGAACAAGGAGGCTTTAGGAAGGGTAGGGGGTGTGTAGACCAAGTGTTTGCAGTGAAACAAATAGGTGAACAATATTTAGATAAGGGTAAAGAGGTGTTTGTGGCATTTATGGATTTGGAAAAGGCATATGATAGGGTGGATAGAGGGGCAATGTGGCAGATGTTGCAAATGTATGGAATAGGAGGTAGGTTATTGAAAGCGGTGAAAAGTTTTTACGAGGATAGTGAGGCACAGGTTAGAGTATGTAGGCAAGAGGGAGATTATTTCCCAGTAAAAGTAGGCCTTAGACAGGGATGTGTGATGTCACCATGGTTGTTTAATATATTTATAGATGGAGTTGTAAGAGAAGTGAATGATCAGGTGTTGGCTAGCCAGCCAGCCAGCCAACTGGTCAGCAAGCCAGCCAGCCAACTGGTCAGCAAGCCAGCCAGCCTGCTAGCTGGTCAGCCAGCCAGTCGGCTGGCCATCAATCCAGCCAGCTGTTCAGCCAGCCAATTGGTCAGGTAGCCAGCCAGCCAGTTGGTCAGCTAGCCAGCCAACTGGTCAGCTAGCCAGCCAACTTGGTCAGCAAGCCAGCCAGCTAGCCTGCTAGCTGGTCAGCCAGCAAGCCAGCCAGTTGGCTGGCCATCCATCCAGCCAGCTGTTCAGACAGCCAGCCAGCTGGTCAGCTAGCCCAGCCAGCTGGTCAGCTAGCCAGCCAGCTGGTCAGCCAGCCAGCCAGCAGTTATTGTGTAGTATAAAAGGAGTGTATATATACAAAATATGGTTTATATTGGTCTCACAGGACATAAAAGTTACTTGACAAAATAAAATGCTAAAAAATAAAAGAAAAAAGTATAAAAAAATAAACTATTACCGGGTGACAGGCAGTCGGCGATGTTGCCGTAAGCGGTTCCATTTTGGTCAACTTCAATCCTCTATATCTCCGTAAGTATTGATCGCAAAAATGTATTTTTTAGCCTATTAGATTTAGAAAAAAAACTATCATTTCATAAGAAAAAATAATTTTTTTTTTTAAATTCATGGACCCTGAGAACGAGTTTCGGAGACCCCCCTTGGACCCTGAAAGGGTTAATTTGCACAAAATTCTAATACAACTATTGCTTCATAATTCTTAAGCTAGTCATAAGTGTGCCTAAGACACTCCAATATAGAAACTGTATCATGCCAACATGGCACCATTTCCATTAACCCATTCAGGGTTTCGGCTGTACTAGTACGGCTTACGCGCCAGGGTTTTTGTCGTACTAGAACGCCTAAATTCTAGCGCCCTCAAATCAAACAGAAACAGACTGGTAGGCTTAGATGTGAGAGAATGGGTATGTGTGGTCAGTGTGTGCAGTATAAAACAAATCCTGCACCACACAGTACATAATGAGGAAAAAAAACTGACTGTGTTTTTGGTGTAAAACGGCGACTTTGCAGTCTATTTTCGTATGGTTTTTATGCTTGTATTCTCATTTTCTTAGTCTCATTTGATAGAATTTATGATATATTACAGAAATAGAGATAATTTTGACTGGTTTCACGATGACAAGTACCTTGAAACTGAGTGCAAAGTAGCGAAAATGTTTGATTTTTGCCTATGTTCAAGAGTAAACAAATCACGCCATGTGTCCAATACACACCAACTGGGTAGTCTAATGTTCTTGGACAAGTGCGCTGATATTATTTATACCATTTTTACAATGATGCAGTTGTATACATAACAGTAAATCTTCAATTTTTTGTGAGAATAAAAATTCAAAATGGATAGCAAAAGTAATGTAAAAGGGGCCTGGAGACGTGACTAATGAACAGATAAAATGTTATTTGAGTGCCAGGAATGTCTGTCTCATTTATTCTGGACCCTATTTTGAAATTGGCATGTTTTGAAATTTGTGTGAAATTGGCATGTTTTGAAATTTGTGTGAAATTGGCCAAATTGCCAATTTCTGACCACCTTATTGGGTAGTTCCTCTTTAAGGGGGGCATGCCATCAACCGGGTTTCTGATTGGGCCACCACTCACGGGTTTAAATTTTCTAGTGGCAAAACTCATCAAATTACGTTTACTAGACGTTCAGTGGTCTCTGATCATCCATTGTACCTATACGGCTCACGTATCCCAGAACGTGATAGTCAGGTTTCTCGGCCTCCTGTTCGACCGTCGATTGTCCTGGAAACCTCACGTTACCTCTCTGAAGGCAGCTTGTCACACCAGGCTGAACCTTCTTAAAACCCTCGCACATCTTTCATGGGGGGCTGATCGTAGAACTCTACTTGGCCTACATTCAGCCCTAATTTTGTCGAAACTCGATTATGGTGACCAGATATATTCGGCGGCCTCCCCTGCTACTCTTTCCATCCTTAATCCCATCCATCACCAGGGATTACGCTTATGCCTTGGTGCATTTCGTTCTTCCCTAGTTGAGAGCCTCTATGTAGAAGCGAACATTCCATCCTTATCCGATCGTCGTGATGCACATTGCATTCGCTATTTTGTTCGCTCTCATGACCTCCACAATCCTTCCATGTATAGGATTGTTACTGGTGTTAGTAGGCGCTCTTTATTTGTTCGTCGCCCCTGCTTACTTCGTCCCTTTTCTCTTCGTCTACATTCACTCCTGTCTTCCCTTCAGCTCCCACCTCTATATGTTCATGTGACATCTCCCTTTCCCCTACCCCCTTGGGAAGTTCCTGCTGTCCGTGTCTGTTCTATTCCTCTACCTTGTGCGAAAGCCCAACTACGTACGGCGGCTTCTCGCTCTTTCTTTCTAGACCATTTCCGTTAAAATTCCCAAGCCATAGCAGTATACACCGATGGTTCAAAGTCATCTGATGGCGTCAGATTCGCAGCAGTGTTTCCAGACAGCGTCGTACGAGGGCATCTATTACCCTCGGCTAGCATATTTATGGCTGAATTGTATGCCGTTCTTGTGGCACTTATCCGTATTGCATCTATGCCTGTGTCACCATTTGTGGTTGTTTCAGACTCCCTTAGTGCTTTACAGGCTATCCGTAAAATTGATACACCTCACCCCCTAGTTCTTCGTATCCACCTTTGGTTACGCCGTATCTTTAGCAAGCATAAAGATATTGTCTTTTGTTGGGTCCCTGATCATGTTGACATACAGGGCAATGAACAGGCAGACACTACTGCGCGGTCAGCAGTACATGACCTTCCAGTTTCATATAGAGGTGTTCCTTTCACGGACTATTTTGCGGTCATTGCTGCACACCTTTGCATCCGTTGGCAACAACGCTGGTCTGACCTGCTGAATAACAAACTTCATTCTATTAAACCGGTTATAGGTTTCTGGCCTTCTTCTTGTCACCAATGTCGAGGTTGGGAGACTACACTCTCCCGTCTTTGCATCGGCCACACTCGTCTTACTCACGGGTATCCCATGGAGAGGCTCCCTGCCCCTCTCTGTGAGCATTGTCAGGTTCCAGTGTCTGTTCGACATATTCTGTTGGACTGCCCACTCTATCAATGAGCACGCAGAATTTACCTCCAACGGCGTCTTTGCTCTGCCTCCCTTTCTTTACCTTCCCTTCTTGCAGATGGACCCTCCTTTAATCCTGACTCTCTCGTTGACTTTTTGACAGAAACTCACTTACTACACAAACTCTGAAGATTATACATCTAGCACCTCCCTCAGTCCCTTCTACCTTGATCTCTTGCTACCCTCTATCCCTGCACTATCCACCATCCTGCTGCACTCCATACCCTACTAATCATCCATCTCCTTCTTACAACCCATTCTCCCTGCATCCTGCAATAACCTGCAGCGCTGTATAACCCCAGTGGTTTAGCGCTTCTATTTGATTATAATAATAATAATTATTGGGTAGTTGAAATCAGTAAATTGGAGGTTTCTTGTACTCAATTGATAGAACAAATGGAAATCTAGCGAAATAGCTATAATTTTAGTAGACTGAAACATTGGAATTTGCCAAAAATAGGGCTCAAAGTGGGCGAAATCACTGATGCATAAATGTTATCGAAACCGCTAACTTCGCGAAAGAATAATTCAGTTAGTTTTCGATCAAATTTCATAATTTTGGTGTCGTTATGATCGGAAAAAGATTCTCTATCATTTCATAAGAAAAAATAATTTTTTTTTTTCCAAAAAATTTGCAACCCTGAGAATGAGTTTGGGAGAAGGCCTGGTGACCCCCAAAGGGTTAATATATAAACTAATTGTTAAATTCTTAAATATTTTGAACTACCTCAATTTTGTAAACCTAGTTAATCACTACGATTATTTAACCTTAATACCAGTATAATTATTGTGTCACTATAAAAGATCTAGTATAAGACTGCCTGAAATGCATAGGCATACCTAGGCATACTATTGGCCTTCTTGTAATAATTATTTCATAAAATGTACAAATATACCATAAAATATGTAAACCCCACTTTGTAATATTATCAGAAATAAAGTTGAATTGAATTGAATTTGCAAGTTCCAGATTAGCCAGGTTGTGATAGCTGTGTGGGCCAGCCCTTCAAGGAAGGTGCCTTGATGCCAGTGAGGGGCTTTTAATCTAGGGAATTAGAGCAGTTCTCCCTTTCCTTGGATCAAATCTGCTCGCCTCCCATTCCACAGGCACTATATAACCCATATGAATTTAGCATTTCCCTTGAATGTAATAATAATTAATATGTGGGTCACTGTCACCAATAGCCTGGTTATCTCTCAGCGCCAAACCAAGGCTGAACTGAAGGTTTCATTGCATACTGATGTTCAAATATAGATGCCATCACCAGGCATTGTTTATTTTTTGTGTGATGTCATTATTAGTTGGTTATTGTGTTGTTATAATAATATTTGTATGTTATTAATAATATTGTGTTATAATATTTTGTTGTAATAATATTGTGTTATAATAATGTATGTACAGTGAACCCCCGAGTTTCGTAAGGTTCTTATTTCGTAAAAATCGTGTTTCGTAAGCTTTTTTCGATTTTGAGAATCGTAAACTGGCTCGTGTTTCGTAACGTATTAGACCTGTCCGCCTGCGCAGTACGCAGGACGCCCGCCAGTGAAGCGTTGTTTACCATTGAGAGAACATTACCCAGCGCGCTCTTTCAAACATTCACAATATATTTGGTGTCTTTTTAGGTAGTTTAGTGATTGTCACTGTGAAATAAGTCACCATGGGTCCAAAGAAGCTTCCTAGTGGCACCCCTGTGGTAGCATTCATGCAGGGAGTGTAGCATTCATGCAGGGAGTTTAGCATTCATGCAGGGAGTTTAGCATTCATGCAGGGAGTTTAGCAGGCATGCAGGGAGTGTAGCATTCATGCAGGGAGTTTAGCAGGCATGCAGGGAGTGTAGCATTCATGCAGGGAGTTTAGCAGGCATGCAGGGAGTGTAGCATTCATGCAGGGAGTTTAGCATTCATGCAGGGAGTTTAGCAGGCATGCAGGGAGTGTAGCATTCATGCAGGGAGTTTAGCATTCATGCAGGGAGTTTAGCATTCATGCAGGGAGTTTAGCAGGCATGCAGGGAGTGTAGCAGGCATGCAGGGAGTGTAGCATTCATGCAAGGAGTTTAGCAGGCATGCAGGGAGTGTAGCATTCATGCAGGGAGTTTAGCATTCATGCAGGGAGTTTAGCAGACATGCAGGGAGTGTAGCATTCATGCAGGAAGTTTAGCAGGCATGCAGGGAGTGTAGCAGGCATGCAGGGAGTGTAGCATTCATGCAGGGAGTTTAGCATTCATGAAGGGAGTTTAGCATTCATGCAGGGAGTTTAGCATTCATGCAGGGAGTTTAGCAGGCATGCAGGGAGTTTAGCATTGATGCAGGGAGTGTAGCATTGATGCAGAGAGTTTAGCATTGATGCAGGGAGTTTAGCATTGATGCAGGGAGTTTAGCATTGATGCAGGGAGTTTAGCATTGATGCAGGGAG